>PNEQ01076849.1:127224-155123 GCA_003012365.1 Medauroidea extradentata | reverse complement strand
AAAGATTTGTTGGATGATGTTTTTATAGGATAGGAATTAAACACTTGTAATAAATACCGTAGGCCTATCTCCTTTGCTATATTTCTGTTTACAGCATGTTCAGTTCTCTAAAAAATGCATGATGGAAATTATATTTACCCGTATTGCTAATCATGCTTAAAATTATTAAGTGTCCTAATTGTACCACTGTAAATACTAACTTACGTATTTTACTAATTATTTCACTAAATACAGTCGCCGATTAGTTAGGCAAAATCTGGTTTTTACTAACCAAATTTGCATCCCAACGAATGTATAAAATTATAATATATTACATTAATTACTTTAAATAGGCTATGTAATCAAAATAATGTTACTAGTTTTATGGGACAACCAAAAGTCTTGCTTGTTATTAAACGTACACAATCAAAGCTGTTCTGTTTGGTATATGTACTGCAGCCATGTTCACATAACCCCACACAACTTGTCCTTATTTCTTACCTCCACAGCAAATAACGAGTCGCCTTTTAACTTCTGAGATATCAATATTTATGAACTATTGCTATTAGTTATAATATTAAAATTATCACCAAACTTGTTTCTTCATCTGTACCAAAGACACGGGCCTCGGAAAATGTGTCTGTCTCCCATTTAAACACATGTTAATTTAAATTTCGCGCCAAATTTACTACCCTTCGCCGCCTAGGTAGCGCTACCGTCAATGTCTCGAACTTCTCCAATGCTAAGGTATAGGACGTGTCCGGTATTGTTCTCTACCGTATTTGCCGCTAGGGGCTCCTTGCCTCGCTAAGGGGTTAACACACTTCCGGTACCTCGTGCGCGTGAAATATTAATATTAATACCTTACGAAAATGGCACACACTAAATTACATAATAAATTACATTACATATTTTGCTGATAGTGAATGATGCATTTATAAATATCTGCTGAAAACATGTAAGTAAACATTGTGATCATGGTAACCCTTGATGGTCTTCGGTACATACTGTACACTGCTGTTTGATACACAATACACTTCGCACTAAATGATTTGGCATGCATACACACTGGGGTTGCGGAACGATTATGGGAGAGTTTGAGAATGCTTTTGGGTGGGTAGAAAAGGACACACTTGCGCCGATATGGGCTTAACCCATACGCTGGCCCTGCGGCCGGCGTCAAAATAAAATTGGAATGTCGAACCTTCTTAACTGGATCCCTGTCAAAATTATTGATTTAACAATATCAAACAACAATTAAGTAAAAAATTTTATTTCTTAATCATAATGTACATACATATTACAAACACATGATTCATTGGAGAACTACAAATGTTGAATGTTGCATTACAAAAAGCATACATGTAAAACTACAACACTGAAATTATAACTCTTGTGAGCTACTTACAAATAATAATGTCACAAATTTCAGTACATAGTACAATGAGCAGCCACTATTTTATTTTACTCTCTGTACACATTAGTGGTGATTACTACATGGCTAGGTAAGTTTACTCTGAAGCAGGCCACATACAGCTACCAGATGATAAACAGTTCCTTCAAGTTTATTCCTACTAAATTGAGTGAAAAGGAAGGGAAACCATGAAAACTCACTGGCCAGGGGCATTTCATAAAATGTTATAACCAGCAAACAAAAAGTACGAGTGTACTTTGACACCTGGTTAGAACTGTAAAATGTAATGCAATGTTGTAAAGAGTTTTGTATGTAGAATATCTAGGTTACATGTATTTATCAACAGTGAACGAGTACAGAACAGGTCGAGATGTGTAAGTACTCGATGTGATTAATGTTTCAGCCTACAATAGTAATGACATGGTAAAAAAAACAGTAAACAGCCAAGTTTTTTGGCATTTTATGACTAAAATATTATTACTCACTCAAATGCTGACAGTACACACAAAACTTTCATAGATACAAACAAAATTCTCCGTAGAAAAATTTGTGCTTTTTTTTTTTAATCCAGGGTTCACTACAAAATAAATGCTGTAATTCTTCTTGCTATTAAGAAGCTCTTAAAAACACACATTTCAGTTTCTTTTGTTTTGTTAGACATAAGTTTTGCAGCAGGTGCTACAGTATACACATTGTAAAATTATTTAACTGATTATTATGTACAAGTTGAACCTCATTAATACTCACCTGAAGGAATCTAACCTTTTGCAGTTTGTAACAAATGTGTTTCTTTTAACAGGTATTTACAAATTCTAAAAATGTTTTGTCTCGAGATACAAACTTTCTGGCTATTCCATGACTTCTTTCAACCACTGAATTTGATATTACATTGATTTATGTATAAAGGAACTGTTTATTGAGCCTGGGCACGGTCTACTGCAATTTTCATCACAATTTTTTTTTATTTGTACCAGATATTTTTTTTCTTGTTTTGGACACAAAATGTGACTAAATTTGGTTCTTATGAAATATTTTTATCTCTCATATTTTTCGTGTAATGACTTGTTAAATCATATTTTGCATGTTTCTGTTTTAAAACTACCCAACTGATAAACCAAACTCAAAAAAATCACAGTGGACAAAGACATTGCAGGCTACAATGCCATGCTCATAAAAATAAATAATAAAAATTATTTGTGTTTTTAAAAAATGCTGAAACTAAAAGTAAAAATTTAAAAAATTCAATAGTTTTTTTTAATACAAATAATTTTTACTATTTATTCTTATATACATGAGATTGTAGCCTGCAATATCTTTATTCACTGTTATTTTTTGAGTTTGGTATATCAGTTGGTTTTTGTGTAGTTTTTAAAACGGAAACATGCAAAATATGAATTTTACAAGCCATTATGCGAAAACTATTAGAGATAAAAAAATTTCATAAGAGCTAAATTTAGTCACATTTTGTGTCTAAAATAAGAAAAAAATATAGGGTACAAATAATAAATGGTGATGAAAATTACGGTAGCCGCGCCCTTAACAATCTCATCTCATTTTAAGGGGACAGGAAATAACTTTGCATTAAGAGGTTTGTATTAAACTGGTTCCAATATAAGATAAAACAAAATGTTTTCTGCATTTTTAAATATTATAATCAGTTCTGCATTATAGTCACCTGGTCTGATGGCAAAGACAAAATTTCTTAGCACCAAATTGATACATCATTATATTCCAGATACTATCAATATGCTATAATCCCATCAAATCTTAGGATAGCCTAAACATTGGGTGGTGCTTCAATTAATTCACACTATCTTATTCAAAAATAAAAAATAAAAAATATTTGCAACAGTTGTAGGACTTTTTATAATTTAAGCTAACTTTAATCGCTCAGAAAATTTTATTTAATTGAGTATAATTTAAAACATAACAACTGTATATACAACAATGTCATTTAAATTTTACATTTACATCTTGACCTTACAATTATGTCATCATTTTAAAGAAGCTTATTCTTAAGGACCTATATCTTGTACTGATGTGTCTTCTTAGAAAACCCACTGAAAAACACAATAATATTCACAGTGAGTAATTTTTCCATCCCCACGGGATACTACTCTACGAGCTAAGTACTGGTGTCACTGAAGCTTGTAGCCATGTTTAGGAGATTCAACACTACTGTTTTCTACAGACAGTGAGCTGGGGTTTCTCATTCCCAGTCAACATCAAGCTCTTAGTGGATGCCTGGGAGTTGTTGAGGAGACTAGTATAAGTGTGCTAGTCTTTTGATGCTATTCACAAATGAATTTGTAACAACAGACACATTATTTTAGTCCCTAGATAGCTTGCAGTAGCAAGTACACACTGACACAATGAAAACACGTGACAAGGATATGAGAATATTGTCACTTGGTTGACCACTGAAAGCTGCACCAACGCTTCTTGTTTTCTCAGGAGAGGAGACAACTGCTTTAGAATAAAAAACTGATAGCAATATATAACAATTTAATTTTGTCTTCTTTAACTGAGCAAAATCTTAAGTGAGTCACACAAACAAACTTTATTTATTTTGTACACTGGGTCACTTGACGTGCCCTCGAACAGCACAAGATCTCGGTATAGGTACATGGTGAAATGAAGGTAAGAGTTGGCCGAGGCCTGTTAAGGGAACATCCCCGTATTTGTGATTTCAGGAAACCTTGCAAAATTGAAATGAGGATGGCCAGAACCGGGGGTTGAACCCTGGTCCTCCTGAATGTAGACGAGTGTTTACCACTGTTCCACTTTGCTTAGTTACTTCACCACCATGTTTTGTCTATTGCTGCACCATGCCCATTAACATCAGTGACAGGTGGAAGTTCTGGACCAAATTCAGAAATAACAAAGTCATTTCATTATTCTGAAACAAACAGATAAGTTGAGTTGGACATGGGAACTTCCACATAAACATTGCACCTTATCACTGGAGAGAAACACAGGATACAATTATGATACACAGAGGCTATTCGACCTGTAACTCAAGTACTGTGTAGAGTAACCATAATTTAAGAATCAATTTCAGTCAGGTTACTGGCCATCATAAAATTAAAAAATGTATAGGACGCGACAGAATACAAGTATTCAGAAGTGGTGCTGCAGGGTGACCTCAGGTGGAGCTCCCAGGTAAAGAGAGTGGTTACAAAAACGAGAGGGGTATTGAAAGTTTTGGGAAAGGAAATGAAAATAGTTAGCTGGAAGGTCAATGAAAATACATACTTCACAATGGTTTACCCAGTGTTGAGCATACAGCAGCAGAATGGGACCCATAAGTGAAGGTTGAGGTGCAGAGCAGACTAAGGTATAAAGAAGCGTAGCGAGCTGGGAAAAGGTTAAGTGGAAAAGGCAGTCTGGGCAGAAGGGTAAGCAGGAAGGGAATTATAGACCATCAGTGGGGAAGAAAATGGGATAGAGACCTCCAATGGAAAAGATGATAGTGGAAAGACTGGTTAGGTTATATGGGGGGGGGGGTAAATGGTGAAGGATGGGGAGGGTTCAATATCACCTAAAAGAGGGTATCGACAAAGAGGAAACAACAATAAGAAGATTCAGATGGTGTGGTGGAGAACAGAGGGGGGGGAAGGGAGATAGTCTACGCTGGTTACGTCTGTGAGAGCAATGAATGTTTTGTAGGATGTTTAGGAGACTGATAGGGAGGGAGTTGGGAGGTTTGGAAGTTTAAAGAATTTGTAACTGTTACCCAAGACATATTTGTTGGCAGTGTTGAGGCCCTAGTTAGAACACAAGTTTTTCACTTGGCATCACAGTTCAAATGATATCACAGTTCCTGAGTAGGCCCTAGTTACTTTTATTTATACAGCAACAGTGACAAGAAAAATTAAACTAATTTTATTAAGCTGTTTAATTATGTGTAAAATTGTGTTTTGTTACTGATATGCCTACAGTTATTGTGTTGAGTACTCATGGGCGTACAAATTCATTTTTATTATTTTCAAAACCATCATAGAACATCTTATGTGAGGTAGTTCCAATGTTGTAATATGGACTTAAGCCTATGCTAGCATGTTCAATAAGTTAACACATACATAGCTTTGTTATAAAAATTTTGTGAATACAAATACCTAGAACTTCTTGTAATAAGGACTATAAATGTAATTAAAATGGTAGGAGTTTGTTACAGTTGTAAATACATTTTGGTTTTATAGTTGGTGACGTAAAATAACTTGCAATTGGACAGTGTTAAGCATAAATTTTAAGTTAATCAGTAATGAAATTTTTTTTCAGATTTGAAACAGTGTTACAAAAAGTATATTAGTACAGTATTATAAATACAATATGTTTACTAACAGGAAATATGAGTAAAGTAATGTAATTTTTATAAGACCCTTCCAATGCACAAAAATATTTTATACTGAACTAGCAATTGACGCAATGTCTATTAAAACATAACACAGTCCAAATTAGCATCTGTTCGGAAAGCAAGCAAGCTGTAACCTACTGCTCTTATCACATACCAATCCCTGTCACCAACTCCTCCAAAATATATTCCACTCCCTTACAGACCTCCTAAGCATTGACTTTGTACGCCGCTCTGTTCAGCTCATCACCACCTGGATTTCCTCATTATTATTCCCTCTTCCTCTATATTCTGCCTTAGTTAACAGGCAACCTAACTTCCCCAGCCTTCCACTCCATTAACCATCCTGGCCAGCCTTTACACTCTTCCCCTTTCCTTCAAAGTACTCCACTTCCTTCAGCATCACAAATGGCCAAAAGTTCCCTTTATCCTCACCAGCCTGCACTTTTTTTTTAATTTAATTTTTCTTCTTGCAATTGGGTCTCAGCCCTGTGGTAAGGATTTGCTTAACCTACCTCTTCTCAATTTTCCGACCCCATTAACCTTTCCCTAAACTCCCTCGCTACCGTCACCTCAACCACCTCCCTCGCCAATTCATTCCAATCCTTCACCGTTCTCACCATCATAGTGTTTTTTCCTCTCTCTGTCCTCTTCCCCACCCTCTGTATCTTCTACTCATGATCACCCCTTCCCTTGAATATACCTCTCTGTATTTTGTCACCCAATTGTGCCCACCCACCCACCTTCCTCACCCCTTAAACATCCTTACCAGCCACTCCACTTACCTCCTCTCATCTCACCATTACTGATGGTCTGAAATCCTCCTTTCTCCCCCCCCCCCTGTGTCCACCACTTATTTGTGACCCACCTAGCAACCCATCTCTGCACCTTCTCCATCTCTACCACTTCCCTTCCCACGTACGGGTCCCAGACTGCTGCAGCATACTCCAAGATGGGCCTCACCATTGTTTTGTATCCCTTTTCTTTCACTTTCTTGTCTGTGCCCCTTAACACCCTTCCCAGCAGGGCCAGCGCTCTTTTACCATAACACACTTCATTTGCTCGCCCCATCTTAAGTCATCCTGCCTTCTCCATCAATCCTTCACACACCTTGCTGCCAGTCTTTAAACCTTATCCAGCTTGCTCACCTCCAATTCCATGTATGGGTCCCACTCTGCTGCCACATACTCTAATATCGGTCATACCATTGAAATATATGCGTTTTCTTTCACTGCACTACTACTAACACCCTTCCCAAAATATTCAGTACCCTTCTCCCTAAAATGTATATTTTTTTACCTAAACTGATAATAATTAAAAGTTTCAGTATTGTTCTTGCTCCTTTTGAACACTTATCTTCCCTCACAAGAAAGTAGCAAGTACCAGGGGTAAAAAAAAAGATCGAAACTTGAGGAGTTACCGGTAGACTAAATGGCAATATAGAAACTTTTCTAAATCAATGTATGATTAAAACTACATATACTTTCCCTTATAATTTATCATATTTGAAGTTGTGAGGAAGTGGATTCCATAATGTAGGCTACACATCAGCATATAAAAATTGTTGGCTAGGTAGGGCCTATATTATGAAGAACAGCTACCTACTTCACCTGTACCGGCCGAACTATTGATTTCAGAGGTAGCTTAAAATTTGATGAAAAATGTTTCTAGCGATGTTCGAGGTAGTTCTATGTAAAAAAAAATTAGGTTAGGTTAAAACCTAATCTAATATTACGTTACTTAATCTAACATAGCAAAACCTAACAAAAAATTACGTGGGACTACTACTAACATTACTATAACCATTTGTCGTTAATAAACTATACCTCTAAAATCAAGTGTTCAAGAAAAGAATTAAGGAATAGTTAGGTAAACATCCTGTTTATAATATTCGCGAGTTTAGGAAATTACCCAATGTGTATATTGTTAAATGGTTTAATAAATAAATAAAAAATAAATAGCTTGGCCGCTACAGTTGGAGTAGCTATTATTCACAATTACAATTACCATTATTTTATTTGCATGCCAGAGATAAAAGCATGGGTCCATTGTATCCTCTAACAAATATCGACATTTTAACCTCACGAATAAAACAGATTTATTAAGCTACAACTACAAAAACCTAAGGCATCAGTTGCACTGTTTTTGACAGTAACATAAACATACAATTTTGCAAAATCATTTAAGTTAAATATAATATTGATACAAACTTACCTTTCGGTACATTCTGGAAATCTGATCATAATCACGGTTCACACAGACGTTATTCACATACTTGGGCACAAAACAACGATGATATTTTTACTATTTATTTCAGTAGTTTTAACACACAGAAAATCGCTATTTTCGACACACAAATTATATCTGGCAACAATTCAGAAAATACTCGTAAAACACTGACATCAAGGCCATGTTTTTCCCGTGTACCTAACTAGTCAGTTTGTGTTATGCCACAAATTATAACACAACAAACAAAGATTTTCAGTAACATAATCAGAGTCGCAATATTTTTATTACGTTAATAATAAAATCTAAAACCGAAAATATCTAAAATTATTACAATTCAGTTGCAAGCTAGTTACACGTAGCACACCGCTGCTGCCATCTTACGTTCCCCAACTGAACCTGATGAAGGAACCACTCCGGCTATCCAACTTACACCCCCGTGCGGCACACTTCATAGACGGCACTGTAGTTTTTGTCCATACAGGACAACACACATCAAAATCGAACAATCGAAGCCGCCAAAACATAACTGGCAAATTACGTCGCATACAATTTATATTGTTTGTATCTGAAGTACGTTTCTTAACCCCACAGGCTTTCCCTCATGATTCAGTATAAAGCTGGTATTACAAGACGCAATATGCATGCAATTTCCACGCAATATACTGATATCGCATTGGAGCTCAGACACACAATTATTGGAACTTCACATGCAATGCAAGCGGCGGTGCAATCTCGGCAAACAGAACATGCTCTATATTTCGATGCAAGTTTCGTGGAACAAGCAATGCGATTGGCCATTCTCTGAAGTAAATTCACGCGCGTAGTTGCGAGTATAAAAACAACCAACACCATACAAACATGGATTCGACACTAGAGTTTTTTTTTTTTGCAGTTTTGGACTTCCTCTATGTTTTGGACGAATACAAAAAAATGTCCAGACCACTATAACACAAAATCACCAAATTATCACAACAAACATTTGTGCGGGAACGTATTAAAGGCGGCCGCGTCTATCGACGTCCGGGAAAAGATTACCGTACTACTGAAGAGATAAAAAACAAGTTCCTACGTGGTTCACACAATTAGGCCTATTTTAATTTTCGTCAGATATAATTTCCATCACTGCAAGTGTACGTATTGTACTTTTAGGTAATCCATTTGTCTAAACTTTTGGCAGGAAGAAAACAAATCGCATGTGTGGGAAAATTGTGCTGTGTAAAATAGCATATGAGAGATTGCATGCAATTATTGCACTAACGATTGCCGCAAATAGCTGTGCGAGAAATAAATTGCGTCGTGTAAAACCAGCTTAAGTAACTTATGGCATATTCCAATTACTGCACCCGATGGGTGCCGCGTGTTCCAATTACCAGAACTCCCGTTGGGAGCATTCAGATTTTCGTATTCCAATTGAGAGTTGCACTCTATGGGTGCGCACCGGCAGCAGTTTTTGCCCCACCTTCTCGAGAGATGGTGCGGCAAATGAGTGCAATTATGGCGGTGACCTGTGTGTAAACAAAAGAAAATGTTTTCTGTGGAGGAAATTACGCAATTATATGACTGTTCGGAACTTAAAAAATGCAAAGAAGTTTATGTAATGCAAACATGCAGTGTTTATTTTAATATCTGTTCGTTATTAAAATTATAGTAAAGTTAGTAGGATCGAGTTGTCTGCACATTTATTTACCGATAGATCAAGAAGAAAAATTGTAGTAAAGTAACTTCTCAAATTTCGTAGGATTAAGTTTTGGCTGTTTTGGAGTATCTGTGGTTAAAGAATTTCGTGTTTCAAGTTATTTGTTGCCACAAAATAATTTGCACTGTAAATGTAGTGTGTTCCAGTTGTTGGAGCATAAACAATACACACTCGTTGGGGCAATCACCTACCTATCGCATATTTTCAGTTTTCGGGGCGCACCGGGTTGCGCCCCCGGAGCAGTTAATTGGGATACGCCATTAATTAATGGAGCACGAACCTGATCTAATTTAAGCTCTTGTGAACTTAACAATATCGATCTAAATTTTGAGTACTAGAAACTGGTACTCTAGTAGCTTATGTTTAGTTTATTGCATCCTTGGATTTTTTTGTGTACATTTTTGCACAAAGATATCGGCAAGTCATGTTTACCGAAATTACAGCGGCGTCTCGTCAGGGTAAGCAAGGCAAGCGGTACTTGCCCAGGCAATTTCCTGACAATGCTCTGATTATAATAATAAATATTTACTTGCAACCTTGTCCATGGGCGCACTCAGGATTTTAGATTGGGGAGGGTACAAGACCTAAAACACAACATGTAATATAAGGACAAATTTGTTTTTCTAAGTTGGTACCAAATGCAGGCAGACTTAATACTGTGTGTGTATTGTTTACTCTGTTTACTCTATGGAAGTGGTGATATAAATGGATTGTAGTCGGGTCTGTAAGCAATAATGTTGAGAGGTGTATCGAGGTTGAGTTATGTTTAGTAAAGATGATGATACTCTGCTCGGCGTTCTTTATTATAGCATTATAACAAGGGCTATGGGCCCAGGCATATGAGATGGAAGAAATTGAAGACGATGTTCTGAAGGTTGGCATATTTGATGGCGTCGGATTTGATAATTTGGTATACCGGTTGAAAGTCGTATTGGACAAAATCGATTGCCTTGCTTTTTTGACAAAGAATTGGACGAGATATTGGAGGAGAAAGGACTGACAGTAAAACAAGAAGACCAAGTTCAAGAAAGGCTTCGAGAGAAAAACGTCAACGCCTGGAAGAAAGCTGAGAAGACTGCGATTCATCCAATTGTACAAAGGATAGCCGACTCACAGTTGGAACATATTAAGGAATGCATGACACCAAGAAAGATCACAAATGCTCTAAAAGGTATATATATGAGGAAATCGGATAGTTCACAGTTGTTCTTGCGGAAGAAACTATTTCAGTTAACCCTCAAGGAAGGTGAAAATTTGGAACGGCACATTACCGCATTTGAATGAATAGTACATGAATTGAAGCTAATTGATGTGACCATTGATGAAGAAACCTTGGCGTGTCAGTTGTTGATGACCCTACCAGACAGTTATAAGGGGTTAGTGATAGCAATTGAAACATACAGTGACAAATTGTTATTTAATGACATTAAGGAGCGGTTGTTAGAAGAGCACAATAAGAGGGTTAATATGATTACAGGAACGTGTAAAGATGTTCAGGTTGACGATGTCTTTCTGGTAAAGAAACTGTTATGTTATTACTGTGGACTCCCAGGACATAAGAAGAGAGACTGTTGGAAAAGAAGAAATGTTTGTCCAGGATCAAGCAGAGGCTATCCAGGATCAAGCAGAGGCTATCCAGGATCTAGCAGAGGCTATCCAGGATCTAGCAGAGTCCATCCAGGATCAAGTAGAGCTACGCCAGACACCAGCAGAGGAGGTAAAGCAGGACCAAGTAAAGGACACCACCAGGCAGTCATCACTGAAGTATCAAACACAATATTTACGGCTATGTGTGGAGACAACAAAACTGTAAGTAGAAGCTCTGATAATAACTCAGTTGTAGTGCGTTTTGTGTGTGATTCAGGGACATCTGAACATTTTGTAAGCCCTGCAGTTAAGCCATTCTTGATAAATGTAGAAACATTAGAAGTACCTGTTCCAGTAGCTATTGCTGATGGCTCAACTAAACTTCTTGCTACTGAAAGAGGAACTATAGTATTTGACCAGTGTACATTAAAGAATGTGTTAGTGGTAGATAGTTTCAAATACAATATTTTGTCAATTTCGAAGGTTGTAGAAGCAGGGTATTATACGATTTTTGATAGTAATCTTATGACAATTAGGAAAAATGGTGTTAAAGTTCTTAAAACAGAAAAGGTTGGGAAGTTATTTGTCTTAGAATTAACACCTTTGACAGATAGTGTAATGGTCAATGTAACATGGCATGAAAAACTAGGACATCCCTGTAATGATGCAATATGCAAACTGAAAGAGAAAACTGGACTAGAGGGTATGGACGAAATTCATGACTGTGAAACCTGTCTTGAAGGGAAAATGACAAGGCAACCTTTCAAGTCAAACTGTCCTAAAGGAAGTAGACCTTTAGAAATTATTTCTAGTGATGTGTGTGGACCAATTACACCAGCTACATTTGATGGTTTTAAGTACTTTCAAACTGTGATTGATGGGTTCTCAAATTTCACAGTAGTCTACCTTTTGAAAACAAAAGATGAGGTTCAAGAAAACTTGAAACATTATATTGAGAGTGCAGAATGGAAATTTTCAGGTGATGGTCTAAAGGTTAGTGTCATTCGCTGTGATAACGGTGGAGAATACTCTTCAAATAACTTCAAAAGGTGGTGCTTTGACAAAGGCATTGAATTGGAGTACACCCCAGTCTACACACCACAACTCAATGGTAGAAGTGAGCGCATGAATAGAACTTTATTGAATAAAGCCAGATGTATGATAGGAGAGTTACCTAGGTATCTGTGGGGGGAGGCCATTCGAACAGCTGCTTACCTATACAATCAAACTCCTCGAGTAGATTCCAGCATACCTGCTGAAGTATGGTATAAATACAGTGTAAATTACAATAAGGTAAAATTGTTTGGGAGTAAAGTTTTTGCCAAAATTAATCATTCTATAGGCAAGATAGAGAAGAGGTGTGAACCATTAGTTATGGTAGGTTATGCATCAAATGGGTACCGACTCTTTGATTTGGCACAGAAGAAAATTATTGTATCCAGAGATGTGAAATTTCTAGAGAACGTGTATGTGAAGTTAAGAGCTCGAGCATATGAGCAAGATGATGTCCAACCTGATGTAGAGTCCATAGAAGATGAATGTGAAGCTATACATGATACAGATATTACTTCCTCAGGGGAAGGCTTAATGGATGACAGTGGAACGAGGAAATCTACTAGGGTAAGAACTACCCCAAAATGGCATGAAGACTATGATATAACACATATTGCTCTCCATTGTGATAGTTTCCTGTCTAATATACCCCAGGACATAAGAGACATTTAGGAAAGTTCAGACCGCGATCTGTGTTTAAAAGCCATGCAAAATGAGGTAACATCACTCGAGAAGAATAATACATGGGAGTTGACAGAATGTCCACCCAATACAAAGTTAATAGATTCTAAGTGGGTGTTTTCCAAGAAAGAAGTGAAAGGGGAAACTGTAAAAAGGGCTAGGCTTGTAGCAAGAGGTTGCTTACAGGATTCCAAGACAGATGAAGAAATTTATGCACCAGTGGCCAGGATGGTGACATTAAGAATCCTTCTATCAGTGGCAGCGCAAAAAGGGTGGTCTATGGATCAGCTGGATGTAAAGTGTGCGTTTTTGTATGGGGATCTAGATGAACCGGTGTACATGCAAGTGCCTGTGGGTGTAAATGCCCCGTTTAATGATAGTAAAGTTGTATGTAAGTTAACAAAGTAATTGTATGGACTGAAACAGTCGCCTCAGTGTTGGTACAAAAAGTTGTGCCAATCCTTAACTGATATGCACTTTGTACTATCGAATGTAGATCCATGTTTGTTTAGGAAAGGTTCTCTATATGTTCTTGTGTATGTGGATGATTTGATGATTTTTTTAGATTGTAAGCAAACAATATCATGTCTTAAAGATAGGCTTATGAAAGAATTTGAAATTACAGAAATGTATGGTGACAAAGGTACATTTAAGTTCTTAGGTTTAGAAATTCATAGTAAACATAATACACTGCAGATTAGCCAGAGAGGGTTAATTGACAAAGTACTAAAGAAATTTCATATGGTTGATAGTAAATATGCTGATATTCCTATGGAACCAAAACTGCAACTAGAGCCAAGTGCGTCATGTAAAAAGGGACTCCCTTATAAAGAACTTATAGGGTGTCTTATGTACCTCATGATTGGTAGTAGGCCTGATTTAAGTTTTCCGGTTTCATATTTTAGCAAATTTCAAAATTGCTATGACACTCTTCATTTTAAGCATTTGAAACATGTATTGAGATACGTAAACAAAACCAAAGAGTGGTGTTTGCAGTATGAAAAATCAAATGCACCAGTTGTTGATGGTTTCGTAGATGCTGATTTTGCCAATGACAAACATGATAGAAAAAGCATAACAGGTTATTTCCTAAGAGTTTTTGGCAATAATGTGACTTGGAAAAGTAAAAAACAGCCATGTGTAAGCCTTTCTAGCACTGAAGCAGAATATATAGCTCTAGCTTCAGCTGCTGTTGAATGTTTGTTTGTAAGTAAGATTTTGGTAGAAGTTTTGAATGTAAAAGATGTGAAGTTTGTCTTGTTTGAGGATAACCAGTCTAGCATTAAAATGGCAAGTACTTTTGAGACAAAAAGTTTCAAGCATGTAAGTGTTAAATATCACTTTCTTAAAGACCTAGTGCAAAGTCAAGTCTTAAAGTTGGTGTATGTAGAAACTCGCAATCTGTTAGCGATAATGTTGAGAGGTGTATCGAGGTTGAGTTATGTTTAGTAAAGATGATGATACTCTGCTCGGCGTTCTTTATTATAGCATTATAACACAACAAACTTTGTAAATTATGTAGGTACATTCAGGGGGATCTCGACAAAGTTGTTACACATTACTTAATATCACGGGCCCAATTTTTGAAACTGTCAGAATGATTTTGCTAGAGAAATGATGAAATTCTGGTACCGGAATCGAAAATAGCTATTTTTGAACACTCTATAGCGGAATTACTACCGGAATCTGGACCTAAAGTATCGAAATAAATCCACCTGCTGAGTAGGTGGCGGAATGTTAATTCCGGTAGAGATATTGGTCTTTTTTAGTGGTTCGTAGTTGTTGAAATAAGAAAATGGGTGCTCTGTTGTGGTTTCATCTCAATTTGTTATATGAAGGTGATGGTGAATTCGACTTAACTTAGAAAGAAATTTCATACATCCTCGTCAAAAACCTTGACTGTTGAGCTGTAACAAATTTATAAAATTGTTTCGGTTAAGTAAGCATTTTGTACCTAAGTGATTTGATTCGTACAATAGAAGCTGATCTACCGACAAGTCGAATTTCAGCGATTTCGCCAGATGTATGGGTAAGATCATGTTTTTAATAATCTAGTAAAATGTATTTTAGAAACCTACATCTTATATCAACAATGTTTGTGTAATTTATATTCCTATGTGAAAGAATGTTCTTTCCCTTTTGTCCATTACCTTTCAAACTTTGCAGGTACCGTAGCCGAAATACAATAAAACTATTTTTTCATGGAATTTAACAATAAGTTTATCCACGCAACAGGGCTACCGCTCGGTGGCTAGTGGATTCTTCCCTATCTTTTCTAAGCCACACAGCCTCCCCCCTTGTAGTCACCGACTCCTGCAGAACATTTCAATCCCTTACCATCCTAACAAGCATAGACTGTCTACCCTTTTGCATTCTCCTCCTCATTCTCTGAATATATATTTTTTACACTGTTGTTACTATCTGCTGGAATGCTTTAGCACCCTACCAGCACAGCAAGTCCCCAGGATGTCCTAGGGACATCCTTTGAGAATATCCGGGTAAATGAGATCCTCGGGATGTCCTAAGAATGGATATTTCGGATGTTCTAGAGCTCCGAAAAACCATGTCCCTAGGACGTCCCAAGTACCTCCTCGAAAAGTACATCACATCCCAGGAAGCTCCTTGGAAGAGGAATTTAGTCATCCTAAATTCCTCATCTGGGGAGCTCCCAGCGATGTCCTTACAGGGAGCTCCCATGGAGCTACTCTGAGGAACTCCCTGGGATGTCCGAGCAGGAGCTCCCTGGGATGTCCGAGCAGGAGCTCCCTGGGGAGCATTTGCTCCCTGGGATATCCGAGCAGGAGCTCCCACGGACGTAGTGGATTTCTAGGCAAGTTCCTAATATGACCACTAGATAGCTCACGATATTATTTAAATATACATGAGGTTTGTTGCAATTAATTTAGTAGATAATTCATAACATTTATATATGCCTTAAGAAATTGGTAAATCTATTAAGTATGACACACATACTTTTTTTATTACTGGTAGACTTTTGGAAGTTGAAGCATTTTAAAAAAATGTTATTACAGACGAATTATTTATTCAAAAGATTTTAAGAGGCTACATTAACAACTATGTGTATTTGACTGTGTGTTAAATACTAAGTTTACATATCACCAAAACAAATGCATTTGTTTTCTTTTGTGTTGAATACTAAACTTTTACTTTTGCTGCTGGAAGGAGCTCCTAGGGATGTCCCAGGGATGTACTTAATACAGGTCGCAGGGAGCTCCTAGGGATGTCCCAGGGACGTGTTTAATACAGGTCCCAGGGAGCTCCTAGGGATGCCCCAGGGATATGTTTAATACAGGTCCCAGGGAGCTCCTAGGGACGTCCTGGGGATGCATTTAATGCAGATCCCAGAGAGCTCCTGAGGATGTCTTGAGGATGTGTTTATTACAGATCCCAGGGAGCTCCTAGGGATGTCCAGACATCCTAGGAATGTCCGTAGGTAGTACTTTTCCATGAACTTTTCCTACATAAAAAGGACTTGAAATGAACTTCCCTAGGACATCCTAGGGACGACAGTTCCCGCATCCTACGGACGTCCTCAGGATGTCTGTGTGCTGGTAGGGTAGTTAGCTAGCAGAGCTACCCCTCCCCATCCTTCACCATTCATCACCTTGTGCTTACTGACCAACCTTTTTATTCTTCTCCTGTCCTTCAGTGGTTTCCATCCCATTTTCTTCATCACTGTAGGTCTAAAATTTCTTTCCTTGCCATTGTATCCTTGCATTTTCAATTTATTTATTACCGGTTGCGCTCCTTCTCTGCACCTCCTCTAGCTCTTGTACCTCCATATGCATATCCCACTCTGCCCCGCTATGTATTCCAACATTCACTAAATCATTTCTCAATATATATTTTCCTTCACTTCACCACTAACTCCTCTCAGCATCCTCCTGAGCAGGCCTAACACACTTCTTTCCTTTTTAACCACTCTCTCCATCTGCTTTGTCCACCTCATACCAACCTGTAAACAACCTCTAGATACTTATAGTGTATTCCAATGACTGCACTCGACTGAACTCGGTGCGCACTGGGCCAGTGCCGCGTGTTCCAGACCCCACCAGCACTCGCCGAGTGCAATCATTTTTCGTGTTCCAATGGGGAATTGCACTCGCCGGGTGCGCACCGCGGGCATGTTTCATTGCACTGACTCTAGAGACAGTGCAGTTGCCCGAATGCAAATATGGCGACGACCTATGACATGTAAACAATATTTAAATAATTATTATGGTGTTATTTCTGCAATGAATTGACACTCCGGCATTTTAATAATAAAATAGATCACTAAATAGCTAAAATATAGTTGTTATCTTGATAATAATGTTTGTTACTACACTGTCGGTAAGGTTAGTAACGACGAGTGGTTCGTGAGTTCTTAACTACGTTCAGTTCTTGGCCAAAAAAGAGAGACTAGCGAAAGAATAACTTCGCAAATGTCGCGGACTTTCATTTTTACTTTTTAATAATGTCTGGGTACTAAAAATTTTATATTGAAAATCATTTGTTGTCACTAATGTTTTTAACTGAAAGTGCAGCGTGTTCAGGTTTTAGAGCATAAACAATACGAACTTTTTGCGGGCAATCACATGACAGCCGCACTTTTTCAGTTTAAGTTGCGCACTGAGTGTAGTCCATTGGAATACGCCATTATTTTCTGTAGCTTTCTATATTACCTGCCCATCCCATCTGTATACATCTCTTCTCACCACTCTCTTCCTACTAAAGCTGGGTTCACAATTAAAAACTTAATAATTATGACGTGTAGCTAAGAGTTGACTTAAGAATAGAAAGTGTGTTTCTTAAAGTACCGATTCGCAACAGAACTTAACAGGCCGTGTGAGGTCGTGTGGCGTGTGGTTCATGACTTAAGAAGTAACAGGTATAGCGAAATTTTATATTTTTTCGTAAGAATTAAGGTAATGAACCAATCAGAGCATTCGGGAAGTTAAATAAACATGGCGGATATTTAAATGATATACTTTAAATGCGGTGTGGTGCTATATATGATGGATTTGGCATACTATGATCATATCAAACATAAAAAATTCAGTTAAGCTTATATTTATTTTTAGTTTAACGACAGAATAGCTGTTTGAAAAGCTTTTAAAACCCATTTGGCTGGCGAACAATATGTAGTATAAGTTATTTCTGTTTTGTATACACGGCATATTATTAGTTATAAAAATGTTAATCTGAGGCGTTTAACTCATTAAAATAACTTGTTTAGAAGCACAGTCTGTGAAGTAGGTGGCTCAGAGGTAAAGTTTTGGTTTGCTTACCCCAAGGTTGATGGTTCAAAACTCACTTGGAGTATATATTTTTAGTTATTTAAATATGTTAATTTATATTTGCACATTACAATAAATTAAATTTTCTTAGGTTTATATGTGCAGCCTCGATGTAATGTGATTACCCGATTATACGAGAACTGTTATTCAAGTAATGAACATGGAGATGCAATTTTTTATTTCTAACATATTTTTTACATTTGTATTTCATTTATACCATTCCTTGGCGATATTCTGGACAACTGGCGACGAAATATATTGAGGAATCCACAGTAATTTCACGCAAATGAAGAAAGCAGAGTAGTCGGGTTCTTATTGGTTGGAATTATGAATTAACACATTTATTATGAACCAGAATTACTTAAGATTTTTTTCCGTGTGCGTGATTGACGCTTACTGCATAATTCTTAATTCTTAAGTTTTTAATTGTGAACTAGGCTTAAACCTCACCAACTTAGTCATAGAGAATGTAGCGTGTTCTGTTTACTATATTTATGTTGTTAAAGTCACAGGGTTATGTATAAAGTTTTGTTTATATTTTAAATATTTATTTAAACTAGGAAGACTTCTTAATGAATAGATAACATTAATTATTTTTAATTAGCCACAAATTTAATTTATTTTCTTTCATTTTGTTTATAATTTCATAATTTCAAATATTGTTTGTGCTGAAACGTATAATGAACTCGCCCTACCTTTGAAATAATTTTAAAAATTTTGTTTTTGCAACAGTGGAAAAATGTTTTGTCACGAGTATGATGGAAGTAAATTCTTTGCAAGAAGATTATGATTTTTATTGATACATAATGTGTGTTGCACAATAGAGCAGTATATAAATTTGGCATTCTCGCTTACCTAGCTTCAATGCTATGTAAAATGTTAAATAATTATGGTTGGAATGTGTGCTATATTTCCTTCGCATTTGTACATGTAACAGACTACTGATATCCAGAGGGTAAGTGTAGCCGTGCTACTCTTTTATGTCTACCAGAAGAGGAATGTAAACCCTTAAGACCCCGAGACGTTGCTCTTAAAGCTAGCTTGGTCACTATGCACCTTGCATAGTATTTTTGGCGCCACCAACGTTTAGGCCCGATAGGTTTGTGTAGTTCTTTAGGCAGCCTGGATTTCGCCTACCTGAACTAGGTAATGCATAGGAGTGGTAGGGAACACTACAACCTCCGCGATACAGTACCCATTGACTATCTTAGGTATGAATACAGGTTAGTCAACATGGAGCACAGCTCCCTGAACGTGTTAAACACAGATAGTAATGCTGAGGAGGAGGTTAGGATTGTACCTTCAGAACCAGTAGAGAGTAGCATGACTCATCCTAACATGGCAACTGATACAAATAATGAGATCACATTAACTAGTTTGATGCAAATTATGTTAAGTAAGTTTGAAGAACAGTCCGCACAAGCTAAAGAGCAATCAGGAAAATTGGACAGACTTGAAAATCATTTGACAGGGCGACTGGATCAAATATTCTGTCGGGTTGATGCACATGAAAGCCAAATTCAGAGCATCCACTCTGACGTCAGTGGTATCCGCTCCGACGTCAATAATATTTGTGAGGAAGTAGGACAAAGACTGGCAGCTATAGAGAGTAGACCTATCCCTAGGTCACTGACGGAGCAGCAAGAATCACAAATCAGTGCTCAAATGGATTCTCTTGACAGACATTTTAGCAGTCGTGTTTGTGAAGTAGAAAAGGTCCCTGGTGCTAAGCTAACACAGGTGAACATTAAAATTGAGGGCCTGCAAAGCAAAGTTGATGGAGTGATATTCGACCTAAAGAGGGTACAACTTTCTCCATCCAGCTCTTGCATGCACCAAGATTTGTCACCTGACACTGTTAATGAATCAGCTGAAACTACCGACCCTGTTAACACAACACAATCACCACCTAGCAAATCTGTACCTATACATAACCCACACTGTCAGAGTTTACTCCCACATCATCCATCTAAACTGTGGGTCAAACAGCAACCAACTTTCGAGGGAAAAATAGGAGAAAATCCTGTAAATTTCCTGAAGAAGTTTGAAGAATATGCAGACCTGTTTGAACTAAATGATGCAGATAAATTAAGATGCATTAACTGGAGTCTGAAATCCACTGCACTGTATTGGTGAGAAGTGGCCAAGGCTAATGTTTCAAATTTTCAAGAGTTTGCACAGAGTTTCCTCCAGCAATTCTGGAACAAAAAATATCCAAGGAAACTTGAGGGCATAGCTACATGCCGAAAGATTTACTCCGGGAAAAGGGCGTAGTTTAGAAACTCACTTGGCTGAATGCTATGACAAATCGAGGAATTTTGATCCACACATTAGCGACGAAGAATTCATCTCGATGATTATCAACCAATTACCATACAGATACCAGGTACACTGGGCAGGTCGCCAGCACTCTGATCTGACAGTTTTTAGACAGAATCTACTGGAATACGATCAGATTGACAAACTGCAGAGACAACAGGGGACTAAAGAAGCAGACCGCCCTACTCCACCTGAAAGGCCCCAGCCTATGTACACTTCTCCAGGCCAGAGAGACCAGCGGTATTATAACCGAACATCACAGCCTCTCCAAGTTCGAGCTATCTGTACTAATGCTTCTCACCCATACGGGAGGAACCAATATGACCGGCCACCACCTAGGTTCTCATATTCCAAGAGTTGACAAACACTATACTGGAAGAGGAGGACGAGGAGGTAGAAGAGAATACCAGTAAAGAAGAAGTTCCTCCAGTAGCAATGAAGAGGAGGAGGGAAGAAGTAGGAATACGAAGAGCAGAAGAGAAGATGGCAGAAACGACCGAAGGTTTTCTAAAACATCTGATCAAGTAGACGAGCAAAGGGTAAATACAGTGGTTTACTACAGATCAACTCCTCCTAATTCACCTAGAAGGAAGTCCACACATGTCCCTGGGCATAACTCACCTGGTATGTCAAAAGGGGATAAAGAAATAGTCCACAAGAATCATTTTAAAGGGTGATCTACACCACCAGATGGTTACTTTGAAAATCAAATGCCTCTGGATCCCAGAGTACAAGCATTTGTGCCTGCTAGACCAGAAGAGAGCATGGTTCTTGGTAAGCAAGCCCAGGGCCAGGACAACTCATCACGTCAAAAGCTTAACTATTAAAGGTCAGTGTGGACGGGCCCCATTTACTGACCTGTGAGCCAACGAGGGAGGGGTCCAATGATTGTGAGTGTACAGAAGTAGTTGTGCAGACCCTACTACTCGAAGACGAGAGGGAATTTCTACTGCAGGAGCCTCCGGAAGAAACCTTTGTCTATAAAGAGAATTTGTGTCCCGAACTAGTGCTTACAGTTTGTGGTGTGAAAGCTTCTTGTCTGCTAGATAGTGGAGCAAAAGTAACCTATATATTTTTGATCATGGACTTGTTCTCAAAATATACCAAGTTGTATGCTATAGTAAATGCCACAGCCAGCACAGTATTGTCCAAGATTAAATTATTTGTGGAAGAAGTTGGCCGACCTAGGTGTATATTACCAGATAAGGGCACATAATTCACCAGTAAGGTATGGCAAAAAGGGGTGAGAAGAATGGATGCTATCCCCACATCAACTTCTATACGCCACCCACAAGGGAATCCTGTAGAGCGACGCATGAAAACACTGGAAAAACATACTTAGGACATACTGTCATCACAACCAGCGGAGTTGGTTTGACACACTGCCCCTCACTGAGTTTGTCATGAATCGACCTCTCTCACACCACTAGAAGTGCTCGCAGGTCAACGATCCATAATTTTTGACCCGTCCAAGCTACCTAAACCTCCAGAAACAGAAGAGGGTAAAATCATGGATGTAAATAAGTGGAGAGAAGAAACTCTAAGTTTTGTAAAAGAAATACTGAATATCTCAGCAGAAAGAAGAAAACGACAGTCTAAAACTTCCAAAATTAAAGAACTATTACCAGGACAGCTAGTTTTAGCAAGAGCAGCTCCTGTGAGTCGATTTTGGCAGCATGTTACCAAGAAGCTGTTTCCTCTATATACTGGACCTTGGAAAGTTAAAAAGCAAGTGCATCCTAATCGCTATGAGTTAGTTGATGTAACTTCAGGTGAAATTATTGGCAGATTTAATTTGACTGCACTCAAGATTTATCATCCTCCTATACAGACAGTGAAAGGAAACAAGTGAGACAGAGTTATGTTCACCGAGAGTTCTCGCACGCCAGAAGAAACCAAGTCGTATCTGTTTTGAAATTTAACGTTTTTCGTCGCAGAAGGCACAAATGGGGATTTCTGCCTTGGAATAGCAAGAGTTTAAATAGCAGACAGAGTGTATGATGGTGTGGTGTGCATAGTCAACCACCAGGGTGACGGCGCATATGTAAGCGGCCCTGTAGTATTTATTTTCATATTTCTCTGCATTGTTATGAATGTGTACCCTTGATGTGTGTTTGTTGACGACTACTGAAGATTGATTAGATTTGCGATACGGAAAGTTTCTAGAACACGGCGATGCTAACTGGTGAAGCTGTCTAATTTTTGCCATGTGTGCTAGAGTATAGGAAGATCGTGCCTACGATATAAGACCTGTATACTGAAGTTATATATGCTACCTACCCGCACTTTCAAATGTTGCCAGTAGTCACTGTTTTCCTGGTCCTGTTCAAAAACTTACGGTTTTGGACCCTCTTTGGACTGCTTGAGCTGAGGAATATCTGCAGAGAAATACTTTGAAAAGATAAGACCAGAAAGACCCCGAAGGGCGTTTTAGGCTACACAAAGCATTTGAACTTCAGTCAACTTGAAGAATAATTAGAAAATCAAATTTGAGAATTTTCTAACCGAGAATCCAGTGATGATGATACAGCTGTTGAAATAATCCTCTCTTCTTGAAACTTCTTTCTTGTTGTTGAGTAAATCCATGGTTTTATCCAAGTCTTCTGAGATGAACATTTTATTTTATTTTACATATTGTACATGATTTGATTTACTATGTGCTTGAAACTGTTGATTATATGTTATGTGTAATTATTGAGATCATTAATGTGTTATAAATATGTGACTATGTACTTGTTTACAAGCTTGGTTTCAGCATAAAATATGATTAACGTCTACATTGATAGCTAGGCATGAATTGCTAGCAATGTGTGCTAGACTAATGTGTTATTAGTCTTCTCTAAGTATTTTCTTCTCGTCGTTGAATATATTTTGTGTGTATTTACTCCGATGTAATTTTGTTTACATCAGCAGCCTATTGTTAGGGTCTTCTACACTTACATGTGAGTTTTCGCTGTTTGAGTAACAATAGTAACAGAATGAGTAAACTAGCCAAGCCTTTCAAGCCAGTTGTAAATAACGATTATTTTTTAAAGGGCATGCAAAGTACATTGTTGCATGTATAAACAGTACAAGTGATTTTAAACTGTGGATATAGTGCACAAACTAGTGAAACGTGTATAATATGAACACTTTCAGAGATGATATCTTGACGTACATTATAAACACTTAAAAACACTTCTATCGCAGCACTAAATGTTTTTTTTTACCATGAATGTGGAGCTACTTGTTCAACGATCACGGAACTAGTAACGGTTACGAATGAAGTAAACACTATATAACTTTAATATTTAGCGCAGTGATGTGTACCGTAAATATAACGCATAAATAATATGCTTTTTCAGTATTTAATAACTGTTTTCTCCACTTTTAAAATGTTTGAAACCACGCAGCTGCAGACGTGACTTTACTGTAAACACGACACGCCATAGACTACTGCATGAACAGAAATGGCTGGTGTAACTCCAAAGGAGGGGGCAGAAATCGACCCTTGTGGTCGGAAGATTTCGATAAGGCGGCGACGTGAACGAGTGGTGTCACGTGACTTCGATGAACTATTATAAACTAAGTGAAGATCACGTATTTATAATAAAAAAATATGTAAATTTAAAGAGAGCCAGAGATAATGTGTTTAATGTAAATTTTTTATGTGTTTAATGATTTATTGTTGTTGTTATTTATAATTGATGAGGCATATTTATGAAAATAGTGCAAGAGGCAGTACACTCACATTTTTTTTGTAAATTTTTCCAGCCCCAAAAGAACCTTTTTGAACTGTAAAATTTTAAGGGGGCATTTATGTAGCGTGTTCTGTTTACTATATTTATGTTGTTAAAGTCACAGGGTAAGTATAAAGTTTTGTTTATATTTTAAATATTTATTTAAACTAGGAAGACTTCTTAATGAATAGATAACATTAATTATTTTTAACTAGCCACAAATTTAATTTATTTTCTTTCATTTTGTTTATAATTTCATAATTTCAAATATTGTTTGTGCTGAAACATATAATGAACTCACCCTACCTTTGGAATAATTTTAAAAATTTTGTTTTTGCAACAGTGGAAAATGTTTTGTCACGAGTATGATGGAAGTAAATTCTTTGCAAGAAGATTATGATTTTTATTGATACAAAATATGTGTTGCACAATAGAGCAGTATATAAATTTGGCATTCTCGCTTACCTGGCTTCAATGCTATGTAAAACGTTAAATAATTATGGTTGGAATATTTGTTATATTTCCTTCGTATTTGTACATGTAACAGACTACTGATATCCAGAGGGTAAGTGTAGCCTTGCTACTCTTTTATGTCTACCAGAAGAGGAATGTAAACCCTTAAGACCCTGAGACGTTGCTCTTAAAGCTAGCTTGGTCACTATGCACCTTGCAAGAAGTATCCACTTTTCACATTTTTTCCTATGTTCCTTGTGTGATTTAAGTTTAAAGTTAAAATTACCAAGACTTATTAAAATAAAATAAAATTGTATATTGTCTTTCTATGCTTGAGCCCGAATTTCTACATTTTTAAATATATAAAGTTATTTTTTAAAACATAATGGGGAGCGAATAATAATAGTTCCCCTGCAATTGGGCATTGTAAAATCATTTTGTACATTAGGTTACGGTGCCTAAACTATGTGTAAAGTGTGGTGTAATAAATAACAGAAGCAACGAGTGAATCGGCAACTTTATATTTTCGGCACTTATACAACAGTTCATTGCATTCTAACAGCCGATGGTCAACTAACTTATTAGGTTTGTTTTACTTGCACTTGATTCAGCATCTCTCGCATCTCCCTGGAGTTGGTGGTGTTGGAATAATGTTGACCCAGGTCAGAGGGAGGTGTACTCTTAAAGGGCGAAGGAAAATGCTTTAGTGCGTGCGTACATTTCTTTTTGTGATGGCCGAACTAGCAGAAGTTATCGGGAATATAATAGAGAATGAAGAATCATCATGTACGAAACAAATAATTACATTATGAGGTATATAACACCGTTCCTTCATCATCTGCTATAATATTTCCATCATTTCCCAACGTTGTTTGTAATAATACGTTATTCTCATTCATATCACTACTAACGTTAACAGACTACGATGCAGCAGACTGGCGCGAAAACGTCTAGCAGACAGACGTGCCCCCACAACTCTACCTCGCAAGGTAGAGCAGCGGGAGCATGACCTACTTGACCTGGAGGCTCTTGCCCTAGCGAGTAAAACGGAACCCTGCCATATTGTTTCTGGCAAGGAAAACACATTGGAGAGAGTTCGTGGAGATGCTAGGTCAAGCGCGAGTAAAACAAACCTAATTATTTCAAACCCTCTGCAGTTTTAAAACACTAGTACCAACTTCACCACACTAAACAATGCATACAAAATTAATGCTATTGCCAACTCAACACTATTCTTACCTAACAATTTTTCCTTCTGTATGACTATTTCTAACCAATATACAAACATTTTCATAGTTCAACTATACCTCTTAAAATATAGAGTTTGGCCGGTATACAATGAGTTGCTATTCGTGATATTTACAGAAGTAAGCCGGTGAACCGTACATTGTAATAGTTAAAATTTTCTTTGTGATTTTAATATCATGTTGTTTTATAGGTTCTGATTGCTTTATATTTTATGGCATCTGGAAGCTACCAGACATCAGTAAGCAGTGACTCGTCTTTACTTTAGTTTAGTTTATTGCATCCTTGGATCTTTTATGTGTAAATTTTTGCACAAAGATATCGGACAAGTCATGTTTATGATACACAATCAAATGAATAAATTACATAAGTTGTACATTTAAAATTAGTCACTAAAAGAGCGGAATTCAACATTTCTTGTCAGTTTGGGCTCGCATGTGGGCTCACGTCAGTATTCATCATAGTATCCACATGCAAAAGAAAAAAAGAAGCAAGGGAAGAAACAGAATCTTAACCTAGAATAATTATCTTAAATATGTATTTACACTGTCGCAGATCCACTGAAATACTCATCGACTGTGTAAAAAGCATTAAGGATCAAGAAATCTTTAAGGTGTTTTTTGAATATTTTTGTGTTAGCTAAACATGCAACTTGCAGGTGCCAGGGGAGTTTGTTAAACAACTTGCAATCAGTGTATGAAGGATCTTTTTGCTGTAAGGTCAAATTGACAAGAGGCATGTGTAAATGGTTTTTACTTCTAGTGTTATTTGATGAAAGTGTTCATTCGTGTGGAACAACTTCTGCTTTTTGGAGATAAATGTCAGCAGTGAGTAAATATATTCGCATGCTAAGGTCATTATTTTGGACCTTTTAAAAGGGGGTTTACAGGATTCAGTCTGTTTTCTCCCATTAATTATTCTTACAGCTCTCTTCTGCATACGGAAACATTATTTCTGTCAGAGGAGTTACCCCAAAACATGATGCCATAAGTCATAATAGAGTGAAAATATGCAAAGTATACAGTCAATGGCGAATCTTTGTTTAGTATACCTACTACGTAACGCAGAGCGAAACATGCAGAGCTCAGTTTTGGAATGATGTGTTCAATATGTGTTTTCCAATTCAGTTGACAATCGACATATAAACCCAAAAATTTTGTGTCTGTGGCTTTATTGATTTCTGCAGTGCCAGAATGAACATTTATCATTGACTGAATACTATTTTTTGTCGCAAACTGTAAGAAATGGGTTTTTTCTGTGTTTAGGTTTAATCTTTTTCTTATTAACCATGCTTCTAATTCTGTAAAAGTAGTGTTGGCTTGTTGATTGAGTTCTTCCTCTGATTTGCCTGATATTATGATACTGGTGTCATCCTCAATTTAGGTAGGTATAGAACTATTGTTTAGGCAGTCAGGCAGGTCATTTATGTAAAACAGGAGTAACAGAGGTCCAAGAATTGAACCTTGAGGAACACCATGTCTTATCTTACCTGGTTATGAATAAACAATATTCGAGTCTTCCCTAATGCAAACTTATTGTCTATTTGATAAATACGAGTATATGAGTATATTTGTTCTTCCTTTTACACCATAAAATTGTAGTTTTTGAAAAAGCAGCTCGTGATTGACACAGTCAAAGGCTTTGGTAAGTTCACAAAAAATTCCGACTGATGGTAGTGTTTTGTCGAGTGCATTCAAGACATTTGTGATGAGCTTACGTATTGCCTCATGCCTCATTGGTAGAAGATTTTTTTCTGAAACCATACTGGAATTTTGAGAAAATTTTGAATTTTCCAAAATGAGTTAAAAGTCATATATATATATATATATATATATATATATATATATATATATATATATATATATATATA
>PNEQ01076849.1:67284-127124 GCA_003012365.1 Medauroidea extradentata | reverse complement strand
ATTTGAGTCGGTCAGGGAATACACTGTCGGTTAATATAGCATTGCATATGTGGCTAAATGGAGTACTGAGTTCTAAGGCAAATTGTTTTATTAGTTTACTGCTTAAGCCATCATAGCCACAGGATAACTTTGATTTTAGGCTTTTTATTATTTTCTCAATTTCTTTTGTGTGGTACCTACAGTTCTGGTTACAAAAAGGACTGTTGGATTCAAGTTGAAAGTCCTTAGAAGATCGTCTAAACTAGCTTTTTATCAGTTTATTTTTAAAAAATCAACATTGACATCTCCACACAGTATTATTTCTGTATTGCAGTTATAAATAGTAAAAATAATACTTTCTAATTTACTTAGAAATGTGCTAAAATTTCCTGAAGGGGCTCTGTAAATGATTAAAATTATGGCTCTCTTCCCTACATCAGTTTCTATACAATCTGAGCAAGTGTATCACAGTCTATTGTGAGCACTTCAATTAAGATGGTCTGCAGGGCAACGTTGCGGCATATCAGATAATGGATAAAGGCACCAGAAACTGATGAAGAACTGTTGGCAATGAAAACTAGGTAAGATTTGTTGCATGTAATTTTTAAATTCAATTTGTAATGTAAACATCGCGAGATTTGGAACCTGGATGTTTGTTAATGACTGTTTTGCTGTCAACCCATTGTATTGATATCTCCACTGTTTCAACTAACCTGAAAATCTGCGTGAGTCTGATGGATGTAGACTGGAACTTCCACCAGTGACTTTTTGAACACTTTTTTGCAAAAAAAAAAAAGGATTAAATAACCTAATTGTGGACAATGTGAGGACATAGAGAGCAAACTTACCATATTTTTGTATATAGTTTATTGTTTGTATTTTAAAATATGTAATTTCTGCAAAAATTTGTTAATTATTTAATTTATATATTTTTGTTATAGACTATAGTTGCTATTACATATGATCGCAAAGTGTTAGATTTGAATTTATACAGTAGTATAATATTAGTTAACAAGAGTAGATTTATCCAATTTCACTTGCAATAACAGAACATTTTAGAAAACTGTTAACCTGATATTCGATAGCGTCAACCGGTGTACATCGGTGATTCAACCACTAATGGATCCACTGGTGAATTTCGGAAAACACGGAGTAGTAGTTGTTCAAGTGGAAATACGTTGTTTAGTCAAAATATGGTCTTTTTGTGATCAAAATTAGCTTTAGAATATGCTTCTTATAACTTAAAAAATATATATTACAAAAATCAGTTAACTTCTCTGAACATAATTGATGTAAGGGGCTGTGGTGGCCGAGTAGTCAGATCACTTGCCTACAACCAATGTGATCCAGATTCGATTCCCGGCAGGGTCGGTCCACAGATTTTCTCATGCGGGAATCTGATGACGCGGGTCAGCCAGTTTTCTCAGGGATCTCCCGTTTCCCCGCCCCTTTATACTGGTGCTGCTTTTTAATTGCATATCAACCCCCCTCCCCTCCAACAACGCTAAAGTTCTCAATGTTAAGTGCTGACCAAAATCTCTTAACTTCACTACACTTGATGGGCGTTGATTAAATTTTGTTGGATTTTGTTAGGTTTGTAAATATTAGCAAAATGAAAATAATTCTCGGAATTTGATTCAGGTGGCTAAACACCATATGTTTCAGCTGTCAAACCGACCAGAATTCAAAATAAACTGATATTTTACCACACATGTACTTATTACTTACTGAACTTGCTTGCAGACATCCATTAATAAGCTCCAGTTATTGCAGAAAGAGTGACTGGAATAAAAACAATGCTTCATTAATAAATCTGGTCAGCATAATCGTGCAGATTCCATAAATTATTGTGCACTTGTAGAAAACAACAGAGAGAAGTAATCTGTATAAGATTGTGATGGCCGTAAGGGGGTGGAATGTTCTGCAGGCTGAACTGTTGAAGGTTTTGGGAGGTTTAGGAAGGTTCTGGAAGGCTACTGTTGTAGGGATGGGGAAGATTACACTTACCACCAATAAACTTATAAATATATTTTTTAAATTTATATTTCAATGACACCTCTAAGCTTAGAAACATTTACCTTAAATGGCTGCCTGGCTGGCACTAAGACTGCACTCAGCATGTTCAGAGGTAAGTTTTTTCTTGGAGCCTTCTAAACTTTCGTCCACAATGCTTATCTACAAAAAAATGCACTCTGACTAATTGTTAATATGACGTTTAAGGCAATAAAATGAGGTTTTCGTCGCTTATAGTCTCACAGTATAAACATTACAGTGGGAACACACTGCTCACTTTTACGATTTTGTGCATGGAGCCGCTACTACATACCTGGACCAATCTTCATCGCTCGTAGTGCCTCTTGGATTTTCGCCTAACACACACAAACACACCCTTCGCCTGGTAGTTGTTTTAACGGTACAATTTTAATCCTTGGTGGCATAAACAGGGGCATCATTTCAGGTTTTTCTTGGGGAAGGGTGGCAAGATTTTTTTTTGACGACAGTGACCTTGTTGCATCGTTTTATTAATTAAACATGTATAAATTAGAAATTTTTATAATAAAACTTCAGTGTTATGTGCTTAAGTTAGCATTACTTAAATAACAAAATACAAAAAATATATTTTATAAACTTAAAATTCAAAATCCAGGGGGGGGGGGACATTTGTCCTCTGCTCCCCCCTTAAATGATGCCCCTGAGCATAAAGTGATACATTTTGGGCCTGCTTCAGTGACAGAATGACTGAAATGCAACATCACTTTGTCACCATAGTGTTTCTATTATTTTATAGGTTTCGAAATGCATATGGGATGCCAGTATGTGTCGATGGTATAGACTGCAAACACATTCCCATAGTTCGACCACCGAAAGAAGACCCACATTACCCGGAGCATGCGTTTGTAAATAGGAAGAACTACCACTCAATCAATGTGCAGCTCGTATATGTTGAATATTTGCAATGCTGTAGTGTAGTAATACCACATTAAGTAAATTGCAGTGGCATGTTAACATGCTCAGGCAATTTACTGACTTATATGTGGCAGTAATAATAATGACAACAATAATAACTTGCAATAGAGTATCTGGCCGGTCTGTTACCTCAACCTCATTCCCCTTCTATACCTTCCAACCCTCTCCCCCATCAGACCACAACTCCGAAAGTAAATTCCACTCGCTCACCGACCTCGAAATATTGACTGCATAACCTGTTCTGTTCTGCTCCTCATAACCTGTGTCTTCTTTCTATTACTTCCTCTTCCTCTATATTCTGCCTTAGTCAACTTCCTGATCAGCCTTTCCACATTTCTCCTTTCCTTCAACGAGCTCCACCCCAGTTCCTTCAACATCACAGATGGCCCTTTCATCCCATCATCCTCACCAGTCTGCCCTTGCTGTCTTAATTTACCTTTGACCCACCTTGCCACCCGTCTTTGCATCTTCTCCAACTCCCGCACTTCCAGTTTCACATAGGGGTCTCACTCTGCTGCTACGAACTCTGACATTGGCTGTACCATTGTAATATATACCTTTTTTCCCTCCACTACTAAAAATGCTTCAATACTCGTCCCAGCATTCCTAACACCCTTCTCCCTCTAAACATCACTCTTCTTCGCCCTAAGTCACACTGCATCATTATGCCTAGGTTATTATATTCTGAAGCTTCCTCTATCTTCGGTGCTTCCCATCTCTCTGCATCCGTACTTTATACCTTCTTTCTCGTAACTCCTAACAATCTTTATTTTTCTCACATTTATTTTCATTTTGTCTTAGTCCACAATCATACACATTCAATCAATGTCATATGGGAGGGGGGTGATCTGTTTCTTGTCAGTAGCTTGTTGTCTTAGATTCTGAAATGTGATCTTATGATAATCTCCATCTAGGATATTAAAAACAAATGTCAGTATTTTTGGCGAGGCCCATATTGCAAAAATACAAGTACAATATGAAAAATGCAGAAAGTACAATGAATTAGTTATGTTTATACATGTTACAAACATGAAACATGTACAAAAGTAAGATACGATTATGAATGTGATTATTTAGTTACATAGACCATGTATTATTCATAATTTTATCTATTTATAGATACATTTTTTTGGTGTTACCAATAAGCTGCAGGGTACACAGAGAGAGTTATTATTTGTGACTGTTATCATTTTTATAGTCTAACAATACTTAGATTTTTATTTATTTGATTACGATTTGCTATTTCAATGTTCAAAACTTAATAGAAGTTAATATAAAAAAGAAGAAGCAGGATACACATTTTTCAGATTTACGAACATTAAATTGTATGTCAATCTTGTCAACATCCAAAAATTTTGCCACAAATTTTGAACTAAGAAGACATTTCATTTTCATTTTCACAACTGATAAGCATCCCACACCATATCACTGGTTTGCTGGTTTTCTCTAACAGGATTCTTTTTTCCCTGTTCTTTCATTCCAGCACTTCTCCTTATTTTGTTCAACATTACCACCTGTCAAGACCACATGCGGGAAGAGCCACCTTACCACTTCTCTTCACATATACTGATAAACCCGCAATTTTTAATATTTACAAAATTTTTTTTTGTTATTATTGAAGTAAACTTCTGTTGTGAATTACAGCACCTGATTTTAAATCAGAAGAACTAATAATGACCTTAACTCCTTGATTAGCATGAGTTGAACTGTACAGAAAAAAGTCAACATGAATCAGCTAATAATAATTTGTATAATAGCATCATTAGAGGTTAGGAAATATTTTTGTGTTCATTTTCCTGAACATTGCGCCGTTTGCATATGGTAGGTTAATGAATTATTTAAAATAGCTATTAATCGTAAAACCAAAACAACATTCCCAGGCAATTAAACACAAAAAATGCCCACCAATAAAAACATAGAAGAAAACAAAAGGTGGCACATTAACAAACACACAAAAACCAGAGGAAGCTGTTGTAAACAAACAATATCAAATTGGAAGCAATGCACGATTAAATAAATGCTGGGTTACCATACACAATGGGCAAAGAAAAATAATTATTTAAATAAATAAGTAGGCTCTCTCGCCATAATCAACAATACACACCAGAGGAAAATATGAAAATATATTAAATGAGAATTCTGAAAATTGTGGTTGCTCAAAATTATTATTTAATTTTTACTGCAATATTAAATATTTGGTTTTCATTTCATTTCTTTTTGTTAAATAAAATTTACAACATTATTGACATTGGTGAATAAATAGTCCATTAGTACTGAAATTGTACTGAAATTATAAAAAGCCCAAATCTTGCAGGCACAGTTAAATGAAAATAGTGAATTGATTATACAATTATTATTTTTCTTAAATTCACAATAAAATTACCTAAACAATAAATGCCCATTCTATAGGCTAAATAATTACTGTACGTCCGAATCAATGACAAAATAAATTAATAAAAAAAAATTAGAAGTAAATTGGATGCATCTGTTAGGCCTTATAAAATTTTAAATTGTTATCAAATTCAAATTAATTATTAAACACTTACAAATATTACATAAACAAAATAAGTGTGACAGCTGTTAATTTATAGATTAAAATATACAAATTTAACTATGGCTTATCTGATCAAAGTCTCGCAGTAGAAGAATACAGCACGCTGGGGTAGCTTCATGTTTCCCAGTTACAGCGGCAAAACAAAGAAGACGAAAAGGCGAAGAAAATGCCCCAAAATAGTCCAGAAAGACTGGACGTCTGTAGTAGAGACTACAGGTCAGCTCGTCAATAGTCCAGCTTGTGAATAGGCCTAGACGCGAATCGGCAGGGACGTGAATATTCCAAGACGAAAATCATCCAGGTTGAGAATCGGCCTGGACGCAGACCCTCACTACACAGAAATTATCAAAAATATTATAGAAGATGAAAAATTTAAATAGAACACAAAACCTCTCGTAGGAAAATTACTCACCAGACGAGGGGGAAGATAATCACTTAACAAAATTATAGATGAAACAACCACAATAAAATATTTTAAAAAAAAGTAGCACTACAGTTTGCTATTACGTCAAAATATATTGATTAGCTACATTACAAAAAAAGGTTAAATAATGGCAACTCAAGTGCCAAGATCTGCCAAAAAGTCAGGAACACCAAACACACTCATCTTGACGATACGGTGGTTGACGGCAAAAGTATTAAGAAAATCAACGGAAGAAGCTGCAGAAGTATTGAACAAAAGAGCATCGAAATGGTTAGCAACAGTACCAACATCGGCAAAGTGCGAATTGAAGCACAGTAGCATGCGACAATCAAGTGAATAGAATCGCTAAAATACATCGAAATCACGCAGTGAAACACAGAAATCACGCTCTGCAACGGCAGCAGCACGTGGCATGCAGACGGAGGTACGACAGAACAACTGACAGAGGAATGTAAATCTCAACAGCTACTGTCCTGCTAAAAAAAAAAAAAAAAACACTGTAGCGCGACTAGTGTCGGCTCGAAGTAATATAGCAAGAAAAAATAGTTGTAATTGAAAGTGAACTTTCTAAAATCTCGTTAATAAAATTAAATTACTCAAAAACACTTATTATTGTTAATTTAATATTAAACAAGTTAATAACAACCCAAACAAATTATAAATTTGCATGAATTTAAGAAACATAAATGAAAAAAAAAATTAATATGTATATTATTTAAGTCGTGTCGTATTTGATACGGCACAACATACAAGGGCTTTTCTTGAAATAAGTAAACGTGTTTACATAGCCTTTTACAATGTGGTATTTATATTTACTGTTTTCAGGTGGCAAGTCCTGATAGGGATATTTTGTCAGTGTGGGCCAGGTTTCCTGGTAGGACACATGACATAGGTCAAATATGAGATATTTCCTGATGGAAAAGTTTGTAAGGGGAAGACGTCTGTGGCTATTAGGTGTGTTGTTTATCTGTAATACAAGTTCTGTATAGTAGCTGTAATGCATACATTTATTGAAATTAACAAAACATTGATTCCTACATTTTTCAGGTGACAGTCAGTCTGACACCAGCTCTTGGTACACAAGATGATTCGCCACAGGGACGCTACAATGTGAGTCATTGCCAAGCACGGTCTGTTGTGGAGTGCACTATTGGTTTACTGAAACAGAGATTTCGCTGCCTCCTCAAAGATCGCACACTACATTACAGTCTGTCTGTTACTGCAGACATCACCTGTTGTACAGTTCTCCACAACATCTGTGTGAGGCATAATGTGCCTATTTATGGCGAAGAGTTGCAAGAGGTAGAAATACCTCAGGTGCCTTACGCAGCCCGACATGAGGTTCCCAGAGCAGGTTTTGAAATGATGAGGCAACTTATCCAGTAAATCTTATTGTAAGCATCATAGGAAACACACATAGATAATAATTTAGACTTTCACACAAAGTGAATGCAAGACCATTACGATTTAAAAGCATTACATTTTTACAATTTTCAGCATAATTCTTCTTAATTGGCTAAATTTTATGTATCACAAATTGCAAAGAATGTTTTTTGACTCCTTATGTTAGGTTTTCATTGCCTTTGTTATTGTTGGAGCAAAAACTAGCCATACAAAATTACGTTCATTTCCTCTTAAAGTGCGTCTGCTTCCACTTTGGAAAATTAGCCATCTCCTTTATATGTATATTAATACATGAATGGTAAACAATGCTTTATTTTCTGTATTTTACGTTCACTTCTATTGTGAAGTGATGTAGGTAATTTTTTATGTTTGTTAATTTTATGTTACTATTTTTTTTTTTTACTTAATTTCACTGTTAAATGCATATTGTCATGTTCAGTTGTCTGCAAAATAGAAAGTAATTTGGTGTTTAAAATTTTTCAGTACATTGAATGCAGACACAAATGATTAATCCCTGCAGCAAAGCTACTTCAGGAAATAAGTTCAATTTAAAGTATAGGTATTTTCCCAGGTATCTGATATACATGCATGTTGTCAATATGTTCATATTAATATTTGAAATAATTGTCATGGAGACTGGATTCTTTCCATTTAACCTTTCTGCATTGATGTGATAATTTTTTCCTTCATAATTTGTGTATTTTGTGTTATGAAAAAAACAAAGATAACTTTTCCATTGCATTTTTATTTTGATATTGATGTGCAGATATATTGTATTGTATAAACCATTTAGAATGTATGCAACTAGTCTGCAACCACCCCAGCTTGCATGTGATCACTTGTTGATGGTATTTCAATTCTAGTCGACACTAGTCCATGCAGTGACAAGCAACACTGGCTTATACTAGAACCCCAATTTAACGAACACGTCTGCAGGAACTATCATACAAGTCCCGAAAACGTATTAAACAAGTAACTCTTTGTAGCATAAGTTAAATTAGCTCTAATGGAAATACTGTTATGTTAAAACTATATTGACTTGCTAAAATAATTGTTCTTTGTAGATACCCATAACCCATCTTGAAAAGAAACCAAAATCGGTTAGAAAATGTGGCCATACGTGTCTAGCAAGGTAAACATTGTGCATGATACATTGTCACAGAGAGCTACTCTAGGTCCCTGTTGGTATTCATGCTAGTTTAGTCAGAATGCCATAACTCTTAATGTGCCGTGATACATTTGTCATGGTACACAAAAGTAATTCCACCCTAGTTTTGATAATTTGCAATTTCACTGAAAAATTTAATATGAACCTGTCACTTTTCACAATATGTTACTTTTAAAACAGGTATGCATCAACTGTGTTCAGTATATGATATACTTAATTACAATACAGATAATTGTGGAGCTGAACATTTATTGTACTACTAGGCATAAATTATATATCTTAATTAAGGTTTTGTTGTTTTAGAACCATAACTTATGGTAGACATCCAACATTCTACAATTGGCATGTGTATTTTCTGCCTGTCGGGTAACTTTTTTTGAACATGACTTTATTTTTTCACATCAGTAAAATAACAGTGGAAATAAGAGCAGCACATACATACTTAAGTATAATTTTCAGTAATAAAATAATTTGGATAAAGGAAGATGTCATTTCAGCACATTTCAGTGTTGCTTACTTTTTTTAAAATTTTGCTGTTACCTTGCCACATGTGTTGGTGTACATAGTATACAGCTGACTTCATGTGTTTTGCTACCAGCCATCTATGAGTTGGATAAATGAAGAAATAATGTGTTGCAGTGTAAAAATACAGTAATTGTGTATATTTATTTTATTCTGCGAGTCTGAGTCGTCACAGTAGCCAAATGTTTCATAACCAAACTGTTTCTCAGCTATGTGTGTTTACTTTTTTATGGTGATGGTGTGTACAGAAAGACTTTTAGCATTTTAAATAAGTTGCATTTACTTTGTAAAATATAAGATGTTTGCACAGTATGGCCCTGAGAATATAATTTGCGCTCATTAAAATACGACAACAATCAATACTAACTATTTTAGTCTCAAGTTAAATTTTCATCCAAAGAACCCTTAATATTGTTACAAATACAAAACTAACCTCCACCACGTCCTGTAAATTTAAACTTAAAACCATAGGGAGGGGGGGTAAAGAGAATAGAAGTTACAGGGGCAGCACGAACCCCCACTAAAAAAACAAACCAGCCTCAAGCTACAGTCCAAAACAGTCACAAATAAATAGACGGGGGGGGGGGGCAGGAAAGATAGCGAGAAGGGCAGAACTTAGTTTCCGAAATATTTTATAGTAGCGGTGGGAAAGCACTCGAGTACCGGGTTATCAATAAAGTTAAAAATAACAACAATACCCCTACAAAACTATAAAGTAAGGGGAAGAGGTCGAAAAAAACCTGACTTTCTAGTGCTCAAGGAAAAAAAGCATTAAAATTTAATAAATAAGTGAAGTGAAAACACCAGAAATTTCCAAACAAAAACAAGGGTTCTATAATGTACCAAAAATATAAGTTGAACAGACAGCTGAAGAGAAAAAAACAAACACCTGTAACATAGGAGTGAATAACAATTTTAAAAAAAGTCAATACAGAATAAACAGAAATTCCCTAGGCTGATACATGCCTTTGTCACAATAGAAACTAGAGTTTACAATAAAAATTTTATGCACAATAACTGCTTTAAAATTCAAAGCATTTAAACAAGAAAATTACACTAGTATATTTAAAAGGAATTGCCATCGCAAAATCTAAGTACCATCGGATACTAGAACCAGTAAGTAAATGCCTGGAACTCGAATGAAAGTTTATCACAAGGCAAAAGTCATAACATTAATTTAAGAATGATTCAAAGACCAACAGAAGTGTAAATAAAATTAATCGTTACAGCATTAAGCCTGCACGAAACGGTTTTCTCAAACAAACAGAGCAAAACCAATGCTTACATAACCTCAACAAGCCATGTAAACAATATAGAAAACCGGACCCTTGAAACGACCTTGATGTTCATCCAAATGAATAAAATGAACTCAAAACTGCCGGGCATGTCAAAACTGTTAAAAAAACTAAATTAAAGTTACATTAATTCTAGAAGAAAAAAAAGAAGAACGACTCATGTCGTGTTAAATGGCGACTTCTCACCTCCTCGCACCATGACGGTCGAACAACGACTGCCCCCTTACTTGATCATTACTAAGTTAAATAAACTATGTTATGCTACAAACTGTAACGATCTTTGGCCCTCAGGCAACTCTCTAAAGAACGCTACAAATGTTTAAAGACAAGGGGTAATCATTTAGAGTGTAGAACAATTCTCACTAGTTTGAACAATGGCAACTGTCCAATTCTCAACAATTCTCAAAATGTAAATATCAACAACTCAAAGTTCAGCTAAGGGGCACTGTCCAAAGAAAAACAAACTGCGCACCTCTGGTAAATAATATTATACTTCATTACAAGCTATATTACTACAAACATCTTAACTAGAATGGCACATGATATGAATTGCTATTTGAATCACTAAATTGTTCAGAGTCTCTAGTGATCTAAAAACAAATTTAAAAAAATAACATTCGGTTTACAACTCTATTGGAAGGGTGCAAGTACACTTAGTACTTCAATGTCCAGAAAAAAGTTTGTTGTATATATATAATCACTGTTCAGTTTCCCAAAAAGTTCCTTCCCTTCATGCAACTCACGTAATGTTTCGAATTACAAATGTGTAAAGTAATTCAATAAATTAATAAGATTTTTTGGAGCATGCTTTAAATAAGTTCAAACCAATTCATTTCTATCCATGTACTGCAACTTAATAAATTAAATCCTAAGTAATTCGTTTATGCCATATATGCTCGCTCACAAAAAAAATTACTTCAGACACTTATGGAATTTCTCAATTACAAATGCGTAAAACAACTCATTAAATAAATTTACTATTTTGGGACATGCTTTAAATAAGTACACTTAATCTGTATGCCAATGTGTACTGAAAAACAACCTTTACAAATGTGTACTGCATTCCTTTAAAATGAATCAAAATTTTGGAAAATTATTTTAAAAAGTTCAATTCAACAAAATTCGTCTCTCACACATGAATATGTGTACTGAAAATAAGTTACTTCAATATTCACCAACAAGGCACTTAATTGCAACAATTCTACAACTTGCCAACAGAACAAATATGTAACCTTGCATATTTCGGTGCATCTAAAAACTTATCATAAAATGCCCATACTTTAAAAGTTATCCACATCTACTCCACGATTATTTTTGTTATGTTTAAACCCAGTAGACCAATTTTGATGAAGTTAAAACAGGTGCCATTTCAAATTTAAAGGGCCGCAACATACCTTCCACAGAAAGCAAACCCAACTCGGCTTCGGCAGAACAATTTGGGCTTTGGGCCAAGTAGACCCACACAGCAGAATAAGCCCTTAGGACTCAGGGCAATTCCAGGAACAATTTGGTCATAAATCATGACCTACAATCTTCTCACTCCAACATGGACAATTTGCCCCAGCAAATTGTGTCAGCTCCTCTTACACCAAATAAATTTGCACTCTCGTCACACACTAGCCACTAAATTCCGCTAGAAAATCAGCATAATAAAACGGCCGAAATTTAGCACAAAAAAATTTACCATATTAAATAAATACTGGAAGCTTTGTCCTATATCTGAACTCCCAGGCGCATCGCAATGTTTGACTGATCGCCATTTCCCGCACTGAAGTAGCAACTAATCGCTCGGCTGTCGCACTAAGGTGACAGAAATTTTACAGCTTACAAGTTGCTTCATAACCGCACAAAACAGCCTATGATATCATAATGTTCTTTTCCCGAACACCTCATGTCCGAAGAACGACAGAAAATCATGGCAAATTAACCTGACACACTTCTGCTTCGCGTGCCTTTGACCTCTATAAATCACTCCCAGCTGACAGCCTCAAGGTCGCGCTGCTTCACTCCGACACCCACACCAGCTGAGCACAACCCCTCCTCTTTTTCTCACCAACTGCTCCTCAGTCCAGGAAAACAGCCAGCCACTTCCCCTTCCTTCCCCTCCAGGTGCGCACGCATAACTCGCCGACTGTGATCAATAATTGTGCGCACATCACATTCTCTCATACCATCCCTTGCTTCAAGGTGGGCGCGCAGCTCTCGCCTTCTGCGATCGATAACTCAGCGCGCCTACATAACAAAGCCGCCCTACACTCCACGACTGCTTTATCGCAAACGCTTAATGTCCAGAAACAAACCCTATAAAGCCTGTGACGCGTCGCGAAACTAATCGCGGACGTCACAAAACTACTGGCTAAGAGCAAACAAAACAGTCCATCGTAGCTGTGTCTCGACCCCCCTTAGATGGGTCACGTCTTCTCTCGATTAAGTCTGCTCAACACTCTCCGAAAATACCGAACTTCCCCACCCACCAATGGGAATAACAAGGGCAGCACTCTGCCTACGGCCGGGGCACTAACCTAGCGAGGCGCCCGAGAAACGATACTCCACATGGAGTAACAAGATCCAATCGCAAACCGAGGATTCAAACCACCAGCCAATAACGAACAAACACCACTTCTCCATGCCGCACGATGTTACAATAACAACTGACTCAGCTGGCCTACCAACTTCTGTGTGCCACGGAGCGGGAGAGAAGAAAACAACAAAAAAAAGGAACAAAAGAAATGCGGCGAGAAAACCAAAAAAACTACAAGCAACGCAGATCGCGTCCATCGCTTCGCAGGCGAACAAGTACCAAACTGCAACATATAAAAACTTGCGTGGGCAGTCACCGAGCAAAAAACTGAGGCTACTGCAGCCATCCAGGGGCAGAGGGAGGGAATAATAGAACGCTGAGAGAATAAACAGATCACCTGCCTGGCCTCGGGGGAAGGCGAATGCAAGGCACGCTTACTGCCCCCGCACCCGCACCACGCCCAAACCAATTCGCTGCCTCAGCCCACAGTTCAGGCCAACGTCCCTACCCAGGGCCAACTGCAACACCTCAGCCAAAAAATGGTAAAAACTAGAAAGGTGACTGATCTAAATTGAACTCAGCTCAAAGTGAAGCTTAAAATAAATTACAACAAAAAAAAAGCTAGAGTTACTTTACAGAAATATACAAAAATTGAAGAAAAACCAAATCAATGGATTAGAAAAAAAGAAAGAGTAAAAAAGTTAAAGTCCTAAACTTCGTGCTCGTAACAATATTGAGATAAATATAAATGCTTAATGTGCATGATTCAATTTCTGTACAAACTGCATTCAATTTCCACTTGTCAAAATGCCGATCATTTATTGTCAATTATTTACATACAGTGTTGTGAGGTACCATTTCATTTGTGGAACCTCTGCCTAGTGAATAAAAAACATACCTATTTCATTACAAATGTAATGATATATTGTGCCACAGTGCGAAATGAGGAATTTGCCAATTTTTTAAATTTATTTTTATTTAAAAGTATGTTTAATTTGATTAATAACGGCTCCACATTTTATTTGCGTCTGTATTACCCGAAATAAACGTAAATACAGAGAGTTTACTTTAGCTCGGCGAAAACGGGTGCTGCCATGTTGGCGTCGTTGGACTTGTTATTACATGTCTGTTTATTCTTAACTATATTATATCACACGTTTAGTTTATGAAATTGCGTAAAATCCTGATGTTTGTGTGGAAAGAATGGGTATGGATGGGACTCCGAAGAGTTATAACTGGCTACAGTTGCTCCTTGGTGCAGAAACACAATTAAATTTACTCCAAACATGGCATTTACTACAGCACCATGTGTCAACACGAGATGGACTTCATGGTTTCTAAATAAACGTAACTTGAAACAGCCTGCTATTAGCGATAAAAGTATAGTTTATGCATATAATAGTTATTTCAGTGTATTGTGTTCTGTATCACACGGCAAGCATGAAATAAATGTTATTATAAATTACAAAGCTGGGACCAAATCTCAACATCTGTCCAATTTATTGTGTCTTTGCTGTTCAACTGCATGGCCATCCCTCCTATAGAAATGGCTTACCCAATAATGGGTTCAAGGCACCTGTGGTTGTACGATAATACGAGAGGTGAAAGGGTTTTGCCAAATGAATCGATAATATATGGCAGCAGTTTTCACAGACGCTCATAAGAAACATAAAAATAAATAAGAAAAATATTTTTAATAGGTAAATTAACATGTTATAATTCGTTCCCGACTCACGCAATCCGAACGCTCTGTCACCAGTCTGGAAGAGCTAACAGGTTTGCTTAAACACATTCAAACTGTTGGCTTGGTGGGTTCGTTTTTTAGATTCATGCAACCTTCATACAGCTGACTTAAAACCAAATTTTATTATTCTTGATTGGATTTAACACAATAAAATGGATTCATGAAAAGTTATCACTCCAAACCTTTAAGTGAACCATCTCAAGCCAACCACTAAAACGTCAAATTGTGTGAAAGCTATCTTGGTATTCATTCCTCACCTCACTAAGTACCAGTTAAATTTTCGTTATTAACTAAGAAAGTCTTCCACTGTAACTGTGAATGCATCCCTGATAGCAAAATAAGCTTGATTTAACCTTGAATTAAGCTTGCTATGACAAGCCTACAAGCTTGCAGCAAGCTTGTCACATCAAGACATAAGCTTGAATCAAGCTAACAAGTCTCCACACGACAAGCCTGCAGCAAGCTTGCGAGGAAAGCTTGATTCAAGGTTGCTGCAAGCTTGTAGCAAGCTTGCCTCGTACAAGGCAGGATAAACCTGTAAAAAAAAGGCTTTAATCAAGCTTGAATCAAACTTACCACATAGGGCTTGTGGGCAGGCAACAAACCAAAACAGTCCAATTTCATCATATGTGCGTGTTAGCCAATAATGTTTCCAATGTTTACGATAGCATTTGAAAATATGGCATTTTCGAAGCTCCATGACTTGAAAATTAAAATATGCACAAAATCATTACTTCATACGGTTGCATTTGCTGCAAAAATACAGCTTCAGAAGAATCCTATAAATATAAAATGGTTTTCCTAGGTACCTTCTCCATTATACACTTTTTACACTTTTTGAGTTTTGGAATGTAAAAATTAGTAAGTTTGTGTTTTTAATAAAAAAACATCAGTTTATAAGATTTTCATGAAAAAAATATTGTATGACTTTCAATCAGGGATCTACTGTATACACACTGAGGCACCAGTGGTTCAAGCAATGTTTAGTTTATATTTTTGTGAAAAAGAAAATGGCATGGAGCTTATTCATACTCTTTAAAAAAAAGTGGGTATTTGTGTCAAACCAATTTCCATTCAGGTTATGCTTTCATAAAATTGATGTTATTTAATATTTATGTTGTCCAATGCACTTGCCTTTTGTATGTGAACTGTATTTTATGTTGATATATGAATTAAAAATTTTTAAATATGTGTAAGGGTTGTCAAAAAGTTGTGTATAAAATATACAATTTCCAACATTTGAAGTGTACATTATAAGTACTGAACAGGTTACTGGAACATTTCAGTATATTTGGTGTATAAAACCTGTGTATGGATTCAGTGTTATAGCTAATTCTGAATAAAGTAAGCATTCAAAAAAACCTGATTAATTTCTATTATCTGCCAGTAAATACATTTCCACTGCATGTAAACATAAACTTCGCTACATGCTTTTATTTACATAGGCTTGTACAGTGTTTACATTTATGCTACACTGATCCGAAATATGTTTCCTACAATATCTACTCTATTAAATGCATGGATGCTGAGTATATGCTATATTTAATGGTAATCTTAATTATAAATATCTGCGAGTTAATGTCTTTTAACACTGGTTTCTGTGCATCGACACTAATTGATGCAACACACCCTATTGCAATTACAAATGTCATGAATTTGTGCATAGCATATTCAAATTTGCAACTTGACACCGCCACTAAAAACACATGACATGACACAAGCTATTCAATAATTTAAGTTATACTGCCATGAACGATGACGACACACTTAACAGAAACAATAAATAATGTATATTCTGTGCGTCTTAAAGAAAAGAAATTCTCTTTCTAATTCTACATACTTCAGCTGGTGATCGTAAAACATAACAAATTACAGATTACCAATGATTTAACATAATTTGCAATGATATTAATAAACAGTCATTTCTAACACTATTGAATGTAACAAGAGGCAACCAAAACAATAAGCATTTGCAAAAAAAAGTAATGTGATAAAATTAGCTAGGTTTTCTGTTTTATGTGACCACAATCATTGATTGTTATAGCAGATATAACTGGACGCATGCAAGCAAATAGCTCAATTCACTTGTTGGAAGCAAGCAAACTGATTACCTTTTCGTAAACACTTCAGATCAGAGCATGGATAAAATGAGGCAGCCAATATCAGTTTCATACTTTGCAGACTACTAAAACTTTTAAGTCAACGTCCCATTATTTTAGTTCAAGTACTGTGGATTTGGCATAAGTGTCTCACAAACTGACAAGTAGTAAACAATAAACATTTTCTAACATTTGACTGCGCATGTTAGAATGAAAGGGTAATGAAAGTCCAGTGCAGTTGAAAGTTATTTAATGGTCTCAATTTTTTGTTCTCATATGTTTGGAAATAAGTACTGTAACTTAATTAACTTTAGTGTTTTCATTACAAATTATGCTACTTATACGCTGGAAGGTGAGAAATATAAATGCAACACACACACTGGGCAGTGCACAATCTCACCAGCATATTTTTTTTTTCATTTGAAGACCTAGAGAAAGCGGTGTGTATGTGCCAAGCTAATGCTAAGTCCATCATCAACGCTTTTTTTTCTGTGTGCAAACATGAAAGATTAAAGTATTTCTGTTTTTTAGATAGTGCTAAGTTTGCCGTCGCACGACTACCCTGCGAAACATCAGTTTAGTTCTGTTGTAATTGAATTAACAGAATTTAATTCGTTCGTTTGTGGGTTTTGGTTTTTATGTTTTCTTTTTGTCTAGTTAAAATTTAATGGACTAAAGGTGAACATTGTGGAGAATTGACCCTGCGTGGTCGTAATTCATGCGATGACTATTTCTTTAAGATAATTGGACCTTATAATGTACTGTAATTGAAACTACGGGTGATTACATTTTAAAACCATGTGGCAAGCTTAAATTTGAATAAATTAAGTATGTGAGTGTTCTTTTTTTTATCTGGTCACATACCGGCAATTTTAGTTCATGTCAATTGTAATGCTGTCAATTTGTATGCTTTTGGGTCAACGACTTAATTTATAACTAACTTTGCCACACTCGGGGGTCAGCTGTTTTGATGATACAGTAAATTTTGACGTATAATTACGATCTGGGTACCACTTAAAGCTTCCAAAATTTAATTTTGTTCTAGTTTTTTTCAAAATATTGACGTATTTTCAGTTGTTTTTGCATTATTCAAGTTTTAAATTTTTCATGGCATTTGAAGGTAATTGGAAGAGCGACAGGTTGTCACCTGGCTGATGGCGGACGAAGGTGTGGTATGTCATAGCTAGTTTTGGATGGGGTAACTGACCTCAGAGTGGCGTGGGCCCATTTGGGCAAATATTGAGTGAGTTAACTTTCTTTTTTTTTCCTATGTGGAGAAAGAATTTTGTATAGTCGGGCGATGCCGGCAATCGTGGATATGTAGCAAGAATTTTCACTTAGGCCTCACACAATTCGCTTGGGGTGCGTGGGTATTTCACGGAATCCCCAACCTGGCCATGAGTTTAAACCTTTGTAGGAAATGTTCGGGTTCTCTCCACAAACTAAATAATGTAGCTTTAAACATGAAATAGCTCTGGATGGATGGGATATTGACGGATTGGATTTTATAGTTGCCACGTGGTTCGCCTTGCTGTTCAATTGTGGCCTGTGGATACCAATGTAATCAATAAGAATAAACCAATATTAGTACATCACGTACTGGCCGTTTTTCACTTCCTAACTTGTGCTTCGAACCCACGATTTTTGAACCCTGATGACTACGATCCTGTGCCTACCAGCTGAGGATGTGAGCATGTACCATTACAATACCAAATTTTCATTTCTCGTTAACATATCTGTATGTAGCATTATAAAATTAATCTTTGTGTACATCACACAATTGTCATTTGGAGATTCTTGGCAGTTTCCCCACCCTACACAAAACCAAGCTTATCTCTGTGCATGCATTATTGACAGTAAAAATTTAAATTAGACATCACCTAAATGAGGTAATATGACAAATTGAAAAAAAAAAACAAAAAGATCTTATTACAAAATTATTAAATTGCACAGAAACCTGAATGAACAAAAAAAAAATTCAAAGTGATCACTGAATTGACATTAGGCCTACATACAAAACTGGAGCCTCTGATACTAAAAACAATTTTTCTTGTTCAGTTTAGTGAAAAGGAAATTGGTGACATTTCATTAAGTAAATTGTTTTTTTTTATAAATATTCCCATCAGTTTTACAATTACAGTACAGTGACACCTCATTAATACAAATGGGTTCTCTTTCCCATTGGAATGAAATGATAAATATGTGTTTACTTTAATTCTGAATAAAGTTTTCTTTCTAAGCAAAACAATGTAATATCAAGCCCTATAACAAATAGAAGTCATGTGATAAGAATGTATATTATTTGTGGATAAACAGAATGACAAAAACAATTATATGTACACATTTGAGAGTTTCTAGAAAAACCGCCAATGCAAACCCCATTACAGATTACAAACAGAAAAAAATTTGGGTCCCTTTAGGTTTGTATAAAATAGGTTTCACTGAAAATCATGTTGTAGGTACTGAATAAAATTTCAAGATATCCGAAGTTAACGCGCCATTCATTAAAGTGAAAACGGTAAACATTATATGTACGTTAAAATAAATATGTGAAGAAAAAGTGATACATCCAAACAAACAAAATATCTCTCCCCTGTGTGTGCGTACATGTGTACACAAGAGCGCCTGTGCAGTGTCGAGGCATATATATGAACAGCTCTACATTTTATTATCTTTGTCTGTAGTCATTACATAAAGATGAGTTTGTCTCCACTCATATAAACGTCTCAACAAAGCCTAAGAAACCCAAACATGTAGGTTATAAAAGTCCAGAGACCAATTTTAAAAACAATGACTAGTGCAGTAAAACTGTTCTGTAACGTGGCTTGCCATTTTAATCAAATAATTGAAAATTGCGAATACAGCTGCAAGAATTAAAACAAAGTTAACTTATGGTGTGCTTTTTAGGAAGTGACCAATCTTAAAATTATAGTAGTACAATAAAACATACACTGCATTACAGTGATACCTCCTTATTACAAACTCCGGTAATTCAAAGTTCTAATTAATAGAAAGTGGTTTTCTTTTTCCTTCAACTTACGATGAAAAATTAAATATTAACTTAAATGATATAAAAGAGCCCTTATACATAAAACAGTGTGAAATCGAGTTCAGTAGTTCGAAGTCATGGTGCTGGTATGAATAATTTATTTAGGGACTAAACATTCTGAAAATATATTTTGAGAACTTTTTGGGTTTTTGTAAACAATTGTTAATACAAACCTCAATATTAGAAACAGAAAAAATTTAAGGTGTATCTAGTTTGTATTAATGAGGTTCAACTGAATTATTATCATTAATAGCTTTCCCAGCAAATTGTTGTGATTTATATTCCGTAACTGGTTGACCAGCACCTTTGAGCAGACACCATACAGTTTAACTTACTTCCCTCACTCTGCACCAGTGGAAAATTTGCTTAAAAAAGTCATACAATAAAGCCAAAAACATGATCAATACTAAGAAAAAAATTGTAATGCTAGTTTGGTTGGTTCTTTTTTAAGACTAATTTGAAAGCAAAGTTGACCAAAATACAATTGATAACTAAAAATCAATTTCACTAAAATCTTCAGTAACATGTGAGACTAACAATGCTAGATCCTCAATCAAACATAAAAATGTGATACTTATAGCTCACGTTCCCAGTATAATAATAAGAACAATACGTTGTATAACATGTATGGTAATTATAATATACAGTATTGCATTCTCAAACTGAACAGCAAAACTTATCAAAAAACTACAAGAACAGAACATGTAAAAAAGGGAAATATCAATAAATTGTGGAGGCGAAGATGTGCAACTTGGATTAAAAGTGTGCTTAAATTCAAAACAAAAAGTAGTCCGTGAGAACAATGTGACTATGGCTAGCCATTACAATGTCCGTTGTCCACCTAAGTACTTACAAGTGAGTGTTTTGTGAAACTGTACTCTACTGTAGGGACTCTGGTGCAGGGACTGAAAAATACTACAAAGAAAACTCTTGTCCTTCCAAAAATAAATATAATAAGTGTAATAATAAATTACATATTTATTGTAATGAATGAACTGTGTAGTACCTTAAATAGTAAGAAAAAATTTCTCCACAGAACTGCCCCGGGAATTAAAATTTTGTAATTAAGTTTGAAACATTGAGCAACTTACACTGTCACATATAAACAGGTTTTAAAAGTACTTCAGAATCTCAGACCTCTTAGCTGGTGTCAGTAACTTTAAACAATCCACAGTAACAATTTTAAAAAAAGTAGTGCATAAATTTACACAAGCCTCATGAAATTAAAAATGCACTAACAGATAACGTAGTTGTCAGTGAGATATATAGCTGGACGATGTGAAATATAGCAGCTGTTCAAGTTTCATCATCTGAGGCACTAATATCAGTCTACATTAAGTAGGTTCAGAGCATATTTCTGCTTTAACATTACAACTGAAATTGTCAGGACTTAGCTGCACAGAAGTGTGGCACGTTGATCTTATAAAAGGTAATTTCCACCATCGTTGGACACAGAAATTAGATGTTGACATCGAACAACAATACCGTAGATCTTCTGAAAGTTATCCCTGCAAAACAGCCACCATGCATGTATATGTACGTATGTGCACTCAATTCAACTTAAGTTCATTCATAAATTTAAAAAATGTTGCCCATTCAAACTGTACATATTCGATTCTTAATTTTTTAAACTGTGAATTAAAAAAAAATTAGTTGTGGCCCGATCAGACTGCACATATTTGATTCTTAATTTTTTAACTGTGACATGTCCGCACTAAATCTGTGGCCTGATTGCTCAGAAAACTTAATTTAAAAGTTTTACCAGTCACAGCAAGAAACCTCCGGGTACATGTCGTTTGTACTAAAATAGTTTGTCCTAATTTCAGGACAAGCACATTTAGGACAAACGATTTTAGGACAAATGTTGTTTAGCATAAATGATTTTAGGACAAATAACTTTAGGACAAACGAAATTAGGATGAATGACTTTAGTACAAACTATTTTAGGACAAATGACTTTAGGACAAACGAGTTTAGGACAAATGTAGATTAGGACAAACGATTTTAGGATAACCGAAATTAGGACAAACGAATTTTGGACTAATGACTTTAGGACAAACACATTTTAGGACAAATGATTTTAGTTCAAACTAAATGAGGATAAATAATTTTAGGACACATTTTTTTAGGACAAACGAAATTAGGATAAACGTTTTTAGGAAAAACCATTTTAGGACAAATGATTTTAGGACGAATGATTTTAGTACAAATGATTTTAGAACAAACGAAATTAGGACTAATGGTTTTAGAACAAACGATTTTAGGACAAACGAATTTAGGACAAATGATTTTAGGATAAACGACTTTAAGACAAACGAATGTATAAAAACCATTTTAGGATCGTCTCTGATGGAAGAAAAGTATTTTATATGATAAAGCAAAAAAAAAATTAAACATTTTCCCTCGTAAATGAGATGTCACCAAAGTAGGCCTACATCACCAAATTAGGAATGAATGTGAAGATTTTTTATAATTCATATTCCTCTACGTAACTGTAAGAGTGAATTTAATTTGCTATCGTGCTGTGGCACTGCAAAGGTGTACAAAATACTTATTAAATTGGCAGAAAAATCGCGTTTGACCGTTTAGATTACAAATAATCATAAAATGTTGCCAATTCATGCCACTTTACCCTGTAGTAATATAACCATAAAGTAAGGAAGAGCTACATTGCACCTGCTATGAGAGGTTGAATTTGTGTTGTTTGCTGAATTAAAAGCATCCCAACGCTATGTATGTTTAAAGTTTGTAATGTTATACTGTGTCATCAGTTTTCTAAGAAAAGGCACTAAAAGAAAACCACATTATCCCATTAAAGTACCAACTAACCCCTCACATTCTACCATGCAGTAACACAAAATCTTACATTTACGATATTTGTTTATAAGTTTACATTTTTTTATGTAAAGTTATGGGTGAGCCTACATGAATTATGCTTAAAATGAGTTATATGTGACTAATCTGCTATTACTTTTGGCATCTAAAATATAGCCATCATATTTCGATCATCAAGAATAAATTTATGGCTTCTCTTTGAATTTTAGGAACTTTCATAAAATGAATGAATACGTAACGAAGAAAACCTAAGCACTAAATGTACAATATATGCTTATTAATTCGTTTGGTGATCTTGAATCACAATATTATGTTACATACAATGCCTGGGTTCACCTACTGTACCAATACTACGCTTTATAAGATTTTTAATTTTTTGTGACTTGGTGGTAGGTCTTCTAAACGTTATAAGTTGGTTTCAAGAGAATAACGTAAAAAATGCTCTTATAGCGTGAAAGATGTATATTGTAAAAAAAAATAAAGTTCTGTGATAACATTTCAAATAAAGTAAAATGTTACATTATATTAATTTTAAAGCACACTATTACAGAGCCCTAACACGAAGAGTAGGTTGGCGTGGTCTCTGGTGGACAGTGGAGGAAGCAGGAGCCTGAAAAGCTCAGTTAGTTCAGCCAAGCACATATAGGAGTGCCAGTTGTTGAAACACGGGCGATGGTGGTGATCTCACTGGGAAGAACTGTAACCTTGGCTGGCGTATTTTGTAGAATTATACATGTTCAATGATTTCGCTAGGCAGGTAGAACGAAGGACACTTTTCTTTCATCAGAGATGATCCTGAAACGATTTTGATATATTCATTTATCCTAAAGTCGTTTATCCTAAAATCATTTGTCCTAAAACCGTTTGTCCTAAAATCGTTTGTCCTAAAATCGTTAGTCCTAATTGCATTTATCCTAAAATCATTTGTCCTAAAATCATTTGTCCTAAAATCATTTGTCCTAAAATCATTTGTCCTAAAATCGTTTATCCTAAAATCGTTTATCCTAAAATCGTTTGTCCTAATTTCGTTTGTCCTAAAATCATTTGTCCTAAAGTCATTTATCCTAATTTCGTTTGTCTTAAAATCATTTGTCCTAAAAGGTATTTGTCCTAAAGTCGTTTGTCCTAAAGTCGTTTGTCCTAATTTCGTTTGTCCTAAAATTACATTTCATTTTTTAAATTCATTTGTCCTAAAATCGTTTGTCCTAATTTCGTTTATCCTAAAGTTGTTTGTACTAAACTTCATTTGTCCTAAAATCATTAGTTCTAAAGTCATTTGTCCTAAAATCGTTTGTCCTAAAGTCATTTATCCTAATTTCGGTTGTCCTAAAGTTGTTTGTCCTAAAATTGTTTATCCTAAACAGCATTCGTCCTAAAATAGTTTGTCCTAAAAGCATTTGTCCTAAAATCAGGATAAACGATTTTAGGACAAACGATGTGTATCCAAAATATCATGTAATATTTCCAGCAGGTCAATATTGTTATTTTATACTGTAATAAACGCAACAAATCAATATAAACTCTATCTAAAAATGAATAAGCCTACAATAAATTTTATTGCGTCATAATGCTATTACCCACACAACGAGAGTATTACTTCATTAGTCTACAATTATACATTATTTAATCATACCGTAACAAATTATTGACGTATTAACCACCACTCTAAAACAAATTTAATGCCTTACAATTAACATGGTCATGTGTAAGCTACAGAAAATGAAGTAGGCATATTTGTACAGTTCTCTGCTGGGAGCAAGAACGTCGTTAACTAAACACCTCTAATGGGATCATTTGATGATTTATGTCACTAGTTTAATTGAAATGTAACACTCCTTAAAAGTATTGGAGAAATCTAAACAGATCTGTTAATATAAACACTGATTTCCGAGAAATAAGAAAATAAATAAGGTCTGTCTTTATCAAATAAATCACATTTCCGTTTAATAGACACAGATAAAAGTAATTAGACCGGTACACAAATACTGTAACTCCTAGCCAACCAAATGTAACATAAAGAAACTGCATTAGCCACTTTTATTTTTAACATAAATTTTCCTTTAATTGTCATACGTTAGTTCTACATGATAACACCTCAAATTCGTATCATAGTTATCTGAACAACGATGAAAAATATCTAAGTACGAAACCCCTACAGTATATATTCAAAGTGTGTCTTTGTGTAGACGGGTCACTTATTTTTTTTTTACGTGAAAAGTGGCCTCTAGCTTTCGCCCACGGCCAATAACTCCAATCAATAAACGAAACAAATCAATAAATAGAACCAATATCCATTAAGAGAAAACACTATCAAACTCTAGAAACTTCCAGGACATCACAAACACGTAATGTGCCGAATTCCCGACACAGGATCCAAAAAACAGAACCGTCCACGACGGCGGCTACTGAAGAACTTTTGGGTCACTTATTAGACTGTGCCTATCACAACAAGGTTAGTGAAACACCACGCGCCTATGATTAGCAAGTAAAATCCCACGATGCTGAGAGTTTAAAAAATCCAATCAATGACCACACTGCAGAGTTGTAGGTGTGTACATTTGGAACTGAAGCAAAGTAGTACAAAAATATGTTCGCGAAAATCAGCGGTCCCTATCCATTTGTAATGCATGCACAATCCTCACTTTGCCATAAAACACGAGTTTCAGGTGGCCGTATAGATAGAAGTGTTTAGCGCGTTTGTGGCCTAAATGTGCGGTTGCGGTAAGGCCGACACAGCACGCTCATCATGCATCTCTCTAGACACTAGGTGCAAGTCACTGAACTGGTGTGAAGTCTTCTCGTCAACAATCCGCTTCTATGAAACATTCAGAGGTAATTCTGTCATTTCGTGATGTATAGTTAAAAAATAAATGTGTATTGCATACGCTCATACCTTAAAATATATTCTGTGTCAAGATTTTCGTACCTTAAAAACCAGCGAAACACCCATTTTCGATCGCTAGAAAATACGTCAATAAGGTAGTGGTGAACCTGAATCGGATATACACACGTGTAATGTTCTTTAGATGATATTTATTTAGCAGACATCAACAGTGAGAGATTAGCAGTTTGGAAATAATCTAGCAACGACCGAATATCCGCACACTGCTGAGCGGCCTGGGCAGGCGGCCACCTTAAAACTTCTTTTAATAACTTAATCGAAAAATAACTATCCATGTGTGTAAACCAACCCGAACCTCTCTTTGTGAAGCCAAAATTTCAGGTTATGATACTAAGTTTCTGAATAATAAAATAGGTGACTCTGAATTTTTAAAAATAGAACATGACTTATCTGTATACTGCCTCTCATTCATAGTGCAGAACACTGGATTATCATTCTATCTTTTATCGTCAGGAATACGCATCTTTTGTACTTTTCATCAATGTTCCCAATGTTTTATTGCATTATATTTTTCCATCATTTCCCTGTATTGCTGTAACGCTTATGTGCCGTTGTGCCGTGTTATTGCATCAGACAGTGTTACGTACAAATTTCAGTCACTGTAGCATGTGTTTGTTTTAGAGATTTACACAAACTTCCTCGAAAAGTATATAGTGTCAATGTGACAGCCACTTTAATTTCAAATAACTGTAAATAAAATTTGAATATATGCAACAAATTGTATGCAGAATTTTAATGGAAAAGTCAGTTAATTGGTCAGTACACTATATAAACACTCATTTTATTTATTTTTGTTGTTAGTATTTATACGTACAATGTCAAGCTACAAGGCCAGTTTACAACTTTCAGTGCCTAACATATTCTTATTGTCAACTATACAACCAAATAAATAATTACAGTAGATGACATCAAGAATATAAAAAAATCGAATTCGGACTGCTTTGGTAGGAAGTGGTTGTTCTATCCACTGCGCCAACCACAGCTCCATATTACAGTAAATGATACAAACAATAGAAAGTTAAATTCCCACAATTTAATTACTGGTTTACATTAAAGGATACGACTTTCAACTAGGGATAGATGCAGTATGTGTAGCAGTCAGTGAAACAATGTCTGGGAGATGTGTTGGCGTAAATTTTATTTATTTTTATTTTTTGTTCTTCTGATAACACGTTCTAGTGATGAATATCACTGTAGATGAGTGATCACTTCTGAGAGTTTTACCTGTGTCTAATTGTATGAATGAACTGCGTTTTGTTGAACAAATTTGGAGGATAAGAACTAATGTGTTCCGCTTAGGAGAGTTGATTTTAGCCAACCAGCCAGATTGTGACAATAACTATGTTATGTAGTCTCTTCTTTTGATATTGTAGTAGGTGAATCTATGAGAAGCACACTGTAGTTTTTTTTCTCTGTATTGTATTATGTTCTGTATCTACAGCAAAATGTCTGAAAGGCACTAAAAATCAATCACTATATATAATAGATGTACCCGTAAAAGTCACTAGTATTTTCAAAGTTCATAGCGAACCAAACAATCAATTACTATATACACAAACTTATAAAATCAAAACAATAAAGTCTCAGTTCTCTTTATAGGTTCTCTGTACATTAAATGTCTCTGTGACCACTCACAAATGGCAGACCTAATGCCCTATCTCTGAGAGAACCCCGATAGTCATCTGTAAGTCACGGAACGCCCTCGTCGACAATACTCCTCGCAGCAAACAATATCGCCGGAAACTCTTGAACGTCGCTTGCAACCCATGACTATCGCCACGACTCACTCGCACACAGAATGCCTTTCCACAACAACACTTTCAGTCTGTGGCACAGCTCTCTTATCATATGCTATAAATCAAGAGTCCAGAAATCTGGCGGCAAATTTCTTTCCCTGATCTCTGAGAAATATGTTAAATAAAGGTTAAAGTGCAGTCGGGTAGCAGTTAGTAGGCACAAGAATTCTGATATCTGTGTCTTTACCAAACTCGAGGTAGGAGTACAGATGGCTGCAGCGGCATGTCACAAAGGGTAATGTGAGCCACAAAGTGTGCGCAGTGATCCTTCAGTCCTGCCTTTACTGTTTCACCTTATACAGCTCTCAATAGTCGCTGCATGCAACACCCCCCCCCCCTCCTGAAGTCTGTACGTCCCGAGCAGACACAACCGTCTATGGTCCACCATAGAGAGCCAGTATGTCAATATGAACAATCCTTGTTTTTTTTTTCGGAGAGCCCACACGAACAATCTGGGAAACCACGTAAAATATCTTCTTCACATTTTGGTAATGGCCTTCCCAGCATTTCTGTAGTTTCGTACAGTATCCTTTTCATCGCTATGGGTTGTACAGCCACACCAGCTTCCCCTCTTGGAACGTCTTCCCAGGTCCCTTCATATCATGCCTCGTTTTCATGTGGTCACTGTTGACCCTTAAATGTTGCCGAGCAAAGTCATGGATTGTGCCCAACACTTAACACAGTTCACTGGCTGGCAAAGTTGAAGTAGGTTTCTCTGTTTATGTTGTTATTCCAAACAGTAGCTCACTTGGAAGGCGAAGCTCCCTCCCTAACAGCATCTTAGAAGGTGTTCCACTTGTTGCTTCATGGACTGCAGACCGATATGAGAGGAGGAACAGAGACACCTTCGAGTCTCGATTCTTTTGATTATCTACCACAAATGTTCCGAGGTATGCTTCAGCCTTTCAAATATTCCATCTGACTTAGGTCGCAAAGGTGTAGCCCATGTGCTTCTTCATTCCCAAAATTTTCGTCACCTCCTGGAATAACTTGGATTCGAAGTTGCGGTCCTACTCGGAGTGAAGTTCAACTAGTACTCCAAGCATTGAGAATACATGCTTCACTAAAGCATCAGCAACAGTGTTAGCCTCTTGATTAAGCATTCGTATAACTTCGGGCTACTTGGTGAAGTAGTCTTGTACCACCAATATGTATTTATTATTCCCATTTCTCAATTGCAGATACCCAAAATGTATACTGCTATACTCTTAAATGGGGTTACAAAAATGTATTTCTGAAGATGACCACATCCTGTAATTCTTGGACCCTTCCTTCCAGCACAAGAATCACTTGTTCTGCATCACCTGTCAACATCGTCCTTGCAATGTAGCCAAGACAATAGTAATATATCTTTGTTTAGTCTTGTTAATTCCAAAATTTCCTCCAGTTGCTGAACTATGAAGTTCTTCAGCCCCTCTGGTAACCTAATTTCTGCGAGTGCCAGCTGCAGACTAGTTTGTTTACCATCTTCCCTCTCCTAGATCGGTAAACAACACAATTTCTCAGAGATATAGAATCGCATTGTGCCCAATATGCTTTGGTTGTAGCACTTTTATCAGATAGCTCAGCCCAATTTAGGTGCTGGCCCCTTTCATTCCATGTTATTGTTGGACAAAGAGCAGTCAATCCTCTCTTCTTCACCAATATTTTCATAATCCCAGAGAGGGGTTCATAGCCAGTTGTTAACACTTGGATTATAGTTCTTCAGACAGTTGGTGTCTTCCAAGTCTCCTTATCTTGGTACTACCCATCGGAGCACATTGGCTCCAACTGGACAATGCATTAGCAGTTCTGTGGAAGTCTCCACCGAGCTATTTGCCTTTCTGGGTTTTTGATAAATAGTAACCAGCATAATGAAGTGTGATATGTTCGTAGAATAAAATGCCGTCCGTATTAGTAATGGTAAAAAAGTCTAACCATTGCCAGAAGCTCCCTGCAAGTTACACAGTAATTTCTTTCTGGCTTATGTAACACTTTGCTAAATTTCTCTGATGGCCTTTCTCTCCCTGCATCTATGGCAACACAGTACCAATCCCCACATCGCTGGCATCTATGTCAAAAATGAACTCGCCATCACAGCTAAGATGACCTATGACAGGAAGTGAAACCAAAATATCGAAAATTTTTCTAAATGAGAATTCACATTCGGGGGGCCAGAGAAATTTTGTTTTGCTCTAAGCCAATTTTTATAACGGTTTTGCTGTTGTGGCAAACCCATGCACAAAACGTCGATGATAAGTACACAGCTCCAGGAAATTCCTTACCTTAGTCCGATCAGTTGGCTGTGGGCAGTCTCTGATTGTTTTCGTCTTCTCAGGATCAGTTTCTACCCCTTTAGCCGATACTACATGCCAAAGAACATTCATGGCACTTTCATCAGGGAACCAGCTTAAAATTAGCTGATGTTACCTTCTGAAACATTCAATCAAAACATGTCAAGTGATTTTCGAATGTCCTCACTGTGACCACGATGTCATCTAAATAAACCAAACAAATATTCAAGGCATTCGTATCCATTAGTTATTCAAATGTTTAATGGAGAATGGCATAGTCCAAAAGGCATGCCCTTGAATTGACAAGTTCCCTTTCCTTGTACAGAAAAAACTGTCTTCTCTCTATCATCTGGTGCCACTTTACATTACAATTAGCCACTTTTCATGTCCAAGGCTTAGAAGCATTAGGACCCAGCCGGGCTGTACAATGTGCTATCTATCCTAGAGAGTGGTTACGAGTCTTTGCTGGTCCCATCATTCAGCCACGGGTAATCGACACTAAATCTTGTTGAGACACATTGTTTTTATAACCAACAAAATGGGAGATGATCATCGGCTTACCGATGGTTCTATTACAATTTAGATCCTTCATTTTCTTCAGAATGCCATCAACCATTTCGTGTGAGGCCAGAGACAGATACCTAGGAGGTTGCTTAATAGGCCTGGTCTCTCCTGTGTCAATAAGGTGGCATGCAGCAGTTGTCCTAACAAGTTCATTTAAACAAAATAAAAAGGCGCTTTGATTCTTCATTTACAGTTCTGCAGCAGCCTTCTCTTGTCTCCAGTACAGGTTTTCCTTTGTTCCATTGTGATTATTTAGGAAACCTGCTTACACAACCCAACTGTGGCCACCTCCTTAAGATGAATTGCTTTGTTATTCATGTTTATAATTCTAACAGGTAGATTATCAAAGCTTGATGAAAATAAAGTCCTTGCTTCAAGTACTTCATCAGGCAGGTTACTCCCTTTCCTCATTAACCCTAATCACCTCACATAATTACCTACACAACAACCAGATATCACAGTTTAACTGAAAGCTGTCAGATTAGTACTGGCCTGGTAAACAACTGGACAACTGATTAGTGATGAAATTTCTGGTCGTGGCCTCAATACTAACTCTGCTTCATCTGCCCTTATGACTCCCAGTCAAGTGTCAGTAAAGGATCATAGTTTGCCTAGTACATCTAGCCCCAATAAAGATGCATATGCAATATTTGCTTAACAACAGAGAACCTGTGTTGAATTGCTGCTCAGACTTCACAACCTGGTACAAAACAATTTCTCGGCACTCTGCCCAAACGAAACCGAAACTACATGAAAGTTTGATGAGATCAACGCCATTTAATAACAATAAACGACGGGAAAAAATAAAATAAAAAGGTAAAACTTCGCCAAATTTACGACTGGCGGCTGGCCCCAAAGTAAACAGAACTGTTAACACAACATAGGCTGAGTAATTTTAAGCTGAATGACTAGACTGAATAAGGTCGAAGAAAAGGTTTTAGGCTGAACGATTTTAGATTGTGTGACGGTCGCCCGCTGATCACACAGCGGCGGATCCAGGATTTTCTCCTAGGAAGGGCGCAGGCAGATACCTAAGAAATCGCTAACTCTTTCGTAAACGATCCCCAAAACCTCAACGATGTTTTTGCGCTTGACAACGTCCATGACAGCGACGCGATATAGGTCGGATATGTGAAAGAAGGGAATGTATTACTAGAAACAATATAGTTAGTGGAGGTGGGACACCTGGTAACCGGGAAGGTGACAGTCGCCAACTGATAAGCCAGCATAATCTGTATAAACGGGAATCACAACACCAAACGAACTGTATATTTTGTGACCTTGTGGTGTCCCTGTTGGTAGTTTGGGGAGGGGCAAATGCCCCCCTTGCTCCCTACCACCCTCTTCTGGCTTCCCTGACCGCCCCAAACAACTGTTTCCGAAACCCGTGTTCCCGAAACTGCAGTTTCGTATGTCTACTGCTGAAGTCATGTTTGCTTGAAGTCGAGTAGGTAGGTAACATCCTCAAGTCAACCAACCAAAAATCTCCAGATTTCTCTCTTACCCACTGTCTGTATTTTTCCCCTCTGACTAAAATAAAAACGATTTTAATTCAGAGAGAAACCTCTGATATTGGTAACCTTTTGCTTGCCTTTGCTTCCTGAGTGAAAAGCAGACGTGAGTGTCGGCCATGTTGGAACTAACCTATGTTTTCGTCCACTAATCCCTCAAGCCCAGGGAGGCAAGCCTTGCCACTCTCTCCCTTCTCCACGCCAGGCGTTCCAGTGAAATCTCGATTCGCGGAAACCAGAAGGCAGCATTGCCCAGTTATTTGCAGGTGTAACACTGTAGACCTCACATTCTATGGTAAATAATAGTATTTTCTGTCAAAATGAAAAGGCATAACTGTTAACATGAATAGGCAATATGAGCGCACACAAAATTTTATTATTTTAAAATCAATTACCTAATGTATGCAATACACTTCCAAAAATACATATAATTAATTAATTTTCTTTATTTTGATATTTTTAAGTGGGAATTTACTCCATACTATGACCAACATAAACTATACCAAAAAGTATTATATACTGCTAGATGCATGAGCGTGAGGTGAGAAGGAATGTCAAAGTTAGAATTTGCAAGTTACGGGAACAAAACCAACTGACTTACTCGAATGACATAATTTACACTGAAATTAGGTTGTATAGGCCATGTGCTAAAATATTTAAGTCCATCTGTATTTTTTTAAATAGCCTTAAATAAAAAAAAGTATCGTTATTTCTAAAACATTTTTTTAAAAATACGAAGGAATTGCATTGTGTGATTTTAAATGTCTACTTGTACTGACTGGTATTTTTTTATTGTAAACACACATTTGGCCTATCACCAAACATACCAGTTGAGTACTCGCGTCATAAATTCTGCTCCAAAAACATATTTTCAACTGAAATAGCATATTGTTATTTTAAGATTATATAAATCACAATTTTGTAATCAGCAGATGCACGTTTCACGTTTTGAAAGATACACAATACAATTTAACTTTTCTTGTCTGACAACTTTGCTTAACATAAAAGCTACCTTTGAAGTTGTTGAATTTGTAATACAAACATCGGCTCGTAGGCGAGGCGGAAGCGGGAAGGACGAAAACGAAACCAAAGCAAGGAGACATTCACGTGGGAATGAACTAAAACTGAATATTGATGCACAATATAGCCATTTGCAGTAACCTAAAGTAGACATGTGGCAAAAAGCCATATTCTAAATTAAAAATAATAATAATTAATAAACTTTCTCTACATGCAATTATATAATTTTCGTAGTACTTCAATAATCATCCCACTTTGAGGCTAATATGGAACTGTTAGTACTGTCGCTTACACGCAGCACATCAATAAACACTGTTAATTGTACCAAGAAACTGGTACATTCAACATAGCGCCAGTTGCGAAATACCTCATGAATCTACTGTATGGATACATGGCCTGCTAACTGTAAATAAAAATAGGTAATTTAGAACGACGTAGATTGTGTTTGAAATATGTGAATACAAAATATATTCAGATGTTAGCATATCTTGTTAAATGAAAGGCAGCTAAATTTACTTGTACAGAACAGATAACCAGATACCAAGAATTTATTATGAAACCTTAATAAAAGATATAATAAACCAATCAATTATGTTTAGAAGGTTTCTTGGTGCCGTCCAAAATCGAGCCCATTAAAAAAGTGAGCCATTTTGGAAAACAGCGTACTGGGAGACATGTTTTTCAAGTTTGGAGAGAAATTCGATATTTTTGAGGGAAATGTAAAAAATACCTTAAAAGAAAAAATCACACACACATATTTATGTTTCCAAGGTGGGGGAAATTTTTCGAAAGAAAGCGCGATGAAACTGGTTGGTGGGCCAACAGTCATGACGTCATCGGTGGTTGCCAGCTGTCATCCCCCATTTCCTTGTGTCCCCTTGACGCACCCATGTTTTACTAACAACGACATATCATTCGGTAAGTTTTATTTTTGTCGTCTATTTGTTTTCAATCAACCTACGAAGATTTTATAGGAAACATGATTTTATATTCACTTTTACTAGCAATAATAACATAAACAATTTGCCATTTTATATTTAAAAAGCCACCAAAAAGTATAAATTCGCACCTATCCTGCTTTCCTAAGATTTAAGAGAAAAATCAAGTATGGCCTGATTAGCCGCTTATATCCATCAAGAGCTACTATTATTTTTATTTTCTGATTTATGATATCAGCCAACACACTCTGACCCGTAAAATATGACTGAATGCTATCAAAGTATTGAACTCTTGTAGGTTTTTGAAAAACGTTAGCAGTAAATTATTTCACAATTACAGCCTTCGGGTGGAAATTATTATTTTCTTACTATAAAATCAAAATTTTTAAAACGAATGACTATATTTTATTTGTCAAGAAGATTCGTAACATCGCATAAATTACTGTTAAAGTATTGTGTAAGAATATTACCACAATAAATCGTTTTGAAAGGAAAAGATAAAAGTTATGTTGAGAGGAAAAATATTTATAATATGACAGTTAAAATTACATTACATGAAAAATATACCCCTTTTTAAAGGAAATGCATACACACCTAATGTTAACTATGCCAAAAGTTAAAATTCTGTGTGTGCTCATTATTTCATTTCTTTATGTTATCTGAGAATAAATACTTATATAATTTTTGATTCTGCAACTTTTGATAGAGTATCGAGTCACATTACTTTAAAATCTAATATAGTGTCCACATTCATGTAAAAACTGCAAAAAAAATCTATATTCCTTCGCAACTCTTTCCGCTTAAATATTATGGTAACACTTCGATGTGTGTTTCTCAGCAGTTGTTTGGTTCATGATGGTATATAAATGAAATGCGGCTATATGCCTCCCATGTGGTATCACTTTTCGTGGCATATTACAAGTTCAAAGCTAGTTGACGATAATAGGGAAAGGAGGCAAAATATATTTACGGCCTAGGTCTATGGTGTTATTATCGTGCATATTCGACTGTGAAAACCAACATCTAATTATAAACATGTAGTGACATAATTAAAAATCTCATTAAAAAATAAAAGGAATGTAACAACCGTCTCTTGGCGTGGAAATAATGTTACTTAATTTTGCATTCGTTTTGTATCGATAAAATAATATTCATACTAGTATTCGTACCTTGGTTTATCATCTACGAGTGCGAAAAATAGTGCGCTGGAAGACAAATTACCCGGCTTACTGTGGATGTTGGTAAACACAGGTAACTATTTAATGATTGCACACATACGTTCTATTAATTTTTGCATATAAATATTTCTACTATTAATTTTTTTATTTATGAAACCATAAAGTCAAAGTACTCGCATTTTAATATTCAAATGAAAAACTAAATATAATGGGCTTTTAAAACATTGGCAGCTTTAAACGTTATATATTCGTAGCAATAGCCTCTTTCGCAGTTATCATTAAGAGAGAAAGACAATTCACTATCATGAGAAAAACAATTTAAGATTAATATTAATTTTGGAGCATGACATATTCCGATACCAACCCCCTTCTTCTCCATTTACCCCTGGCTTCGCCTCTGTATTGTATACTTTTCCATAAGTGCGTTTTATAAAATACTTCTGCCTCAGTCATACAAAACCACTCCACATCAGGCGACTTTAATAGTAAAATTGACAATAATATTATTTAAATTATGATGACTTATGATGTTTACAAAATTGCTGAAGCCACTATAGCTATTACAAATACATAATAAATAGTTAATAATGTAAATGCTTTGTAGATAGGAAAAATTAGAGAGAAGATTGTTCGGGTCCCTCATAGTCCATGCGTGGATGACATTTCCTGTCATCTGTCACCAAAATAATAGTGATTCACTAAATTATTGATGATTGGTTTCATAATTTAAAAAAATTGGGTTTTCCGCCAGATGGGGGGATCTATCTCCAAAAACGGAAAATTTTCCTAGATTACTATATTTTGCTTTGCATTTTCTTCCTGTCAAAAGCGAACAGGACACTGGTAAAACCATTTTTATAAATTAACTAATTTATGTATAGAAATTTAACGTACAGTATTTCTCGAGGAACATTTCATAAAAATACTGTAAAATTTTGAAGTCAATTTATTAAATTGTTTAAGAGTTGTGACGTGTTTAGTGTAAGAAATTTTTGGGCGCGGCTATCACAGCACTGCGTGGCCAGAGCCCTCCGCGTGTCGTCAGCAGCTGCTCGGAGCGACACGTGCGAAAGAAAGCGCGGGAACCCGGACCGAGCCTTCCTGATAACTGACACTGCAGCGCGAAGGCAGTGTTGAGAAGCTGTTTCTCGTCACGAGTTAGTTCTCCTGCTGACAAGTAGAGGCGTTCTCTGTCAACACACTTAAGGACGCGACACAGGCGCTCGTAGTAAGGAAGTAAGCAAAACACAAGTGTCCAGCAATATTATGCAGGCGATTTCTTTGTCTGTCCGTGTTCAACGCAAATGTGAAAATAAGTATATATTTTAAGAAAACTAGTTTTAGGACAAATGATTTTAGGACAAACGATTTTAGGACAAACGATTTTAGGACAAAAGATTTTAGGACAAACGATTTTAGGACAAATGATTTTACGACAAATGATTTTAGGACAAACGAAATTAGGACAAATGATTTTAGGACAAACGATTTTAGGACAAATTATTTTAGGATAAACGACTTTAGGATAAATGACTAAGGATAAACGACATTACGACAAACGAAATTAGGACAAACTATTTTAGGACAAATGAATTTTAAAACTGAATTGTGATTTTAGGACAAACGAAATTAGGACAAACAGCTTTTAGGACAAACGATTGTAGGACAAACGAAATTAGGACGAACAATTTTTAGGACAAACGATTTTAGGACAAATGAAGTCCAAGCAACAAAACCTTGAAAAATGGTTTTAGGACAAACTATTTTAGGACAAACGCCGCACCCCCTTAGGACAAACGAATTTAGGACAAACGCCACACCCCCTCCTGGACAGACTATTTGTGACTGCAATGCCTCGTAGCTAGTCGGGAAATGGGCATATCGCCTGTGCTGTATGCCACTACCATCACAGTTATTTTTATAGGTGTGTAGATCCATCTTCGTCGAAATAACTGTACACCACACTACCATAGTCAGGTTTAGCAATGATATAAATTGTTGCAGGGTTGAATGAAGCCACGTTGACTGTCCGACTTCCTGGTAGCAACTGAAAGATTGTGTCGATTCTTCCACACGTTTATATTAAATTTCGATCAGGCATACCAAAGTAAAATTAATTATTGGGAAGTACACTCACTGCCTCAAGTCAAAGCACACCACTTGCTCAACAGCTGGGTGTTGCGTGAAGAGCAGGTCCAGACACGCTCACACGTCTCGCAGGCATGTTGTAACTTGTCGTCTTACAGTGTTGCCAACTTTTGAAGTGAAGGACAGCCATACTCGGTCTGCACATCTATGATAGTTATGTCAGTTTTACTCAGTTCGTTGAACCATTTTTTTCTGCTCAGGTCCTGCTACACAGATAGGAGCAGATGGGTACTGCATTAACATATTATATGTTACATCCCCTGCTTGGTTGTAAGGGGCCTTGCCCTCGTTCCACGTCAAGCCATGGTAGTGCTTGGTCAGCCAGACATTGGTCTTCTTGCTCTTCTGATCCAAATGTTTCCATTGGTATGGGGGCTTGAAGGAACATGTTGTAGTCTTGTCCTTGTAGCTCATAGCTATCTCCTTGAGAATAAAGTCATTTTGACTCTGGAATCCTTGCATGTTACAATACATATTGATGTTTGACACCAAATGATTAACAATGTTGGTAGGTAAGCACTTATATAGTTTTAGTTCACTATGGTCACTAGACCACCGAAACAGTTGTAGTGTACCACTCGGTCATGTAAACTCAAACAGTAGGCTACTGTGTTTGCAGGAATGTTGTCTCTGGTAACTATTTCAATTATACAATCAACTGCTGCATTCTGAACTCTTTCATTTTGGTTGGATGTGTCAAAGATTAGCAGAGGGGCCTTATCACGAAAATTTTCCAGACTTAAAATTGGGTAGGGTTCATGCCCCTGGTATGATGTTTGAAACTGCAAATACAGATAATATGGAAGCTTGAAACTCTCTTGGTCAAACATGGTGCTTTTGTCCAGATATGGGTATCTCTCACTGTTCAAAAATATCTTCATGTTTTGTATGTTGCAGAGATCGAATGTTGACTTGTCAGCTGCAGTATTATGTTGCTTATTTGTCTGGAATGTCAAAATAAGGTAACGTGGCTTCTCCGTTTGTAGAAGATGTTTTTACGACCTAGTGATTCCTTGTGGCAAATGTTAGAGCAGGACAAGTAATCAAGCTCCCAATTCTGAATGATATTTCAATAGGTTTTTCTTTTTTGACATGATTCAGTAGCATCCATGTTTACGTGTGCTTGGAGTCACGTGAGGCACGAACCACTCAATGTCACTCACAGTTACAGAAATGGATTGAGGTTCATTTCAAACTCCTAGAACAACATCGAGATGTGATGTAGCTAATGTTATAACCAGTTCTTGCTTACCACCCTTGATTATTCTGCGGTAATCTTCGGCAAAGCCTAGCAACATTGACAGCAGTATGCTCACCTCGAACTTGCCATCTGTGAAAATTGGAACTTTGTAAACATCTTCGATTCCCCAGCCTGCCATATTTGCCGAATTGAGATTATTCGGTGTCAATGAAAGATAGTTCTTAATCGTGGACGTAATGCCTACATCTCTTGTTTCATCTATAGCAACACCATTCAGCTCGTACTTTATCCTTTCGAAAAGGTGAAGTATTCCATAGCGCACAAACTTTGTGGTAGTTGGGTGAGTCCTGTCAGACTTTGTCAATGTGCCATGGATGCGTAAGAATGATTGCGAAGGTAGAGTGTAAATATCTTGCAGCTGTATCGGGATTCGAACTTCTCGTCCAAGTGCGTATGGTCCTGACAGATATGGTTGATAGCAGTGAAGTTCAACCTTGTCGATTCTATCGTCGAACTCGACATGCTGAGACACGTTTAGTATGTCGTCTTCCATATCTATTCACCTTGATGTTCACGTGTTAGCACACTCGCTTCTTGTACAATACTGGAGGTGGGTTTGGCAGTACACTTGCCTATATGTACTTTCTTTCTGATGAAACTTATTCCCATTGTTTTAGGTGTAGTCTCAAAGTGATTTCTTCATTCCTAAAATCGATCAACTTGTTGTCTTGGTCGACGATGGATACTACAACTTCATGTGCGCTTTTTGTAATGACTGGAACATAAATGATACTTTTTGGATATTCAACCATCTTAAAACCTGGTGGTGCAGTAGGCGAGAATTCGTGTAGTGTGCTGCTACACTCACCATTAACATAGCTGCTACTAGCCAAATGCAGTTTAGTCGTGTCACATTCACAGTCAGTATGTTCATTGGTCGCGACGATTCATGAGTTTGGCCAGCTTTGTAGACTCGTTGCTCGAACCCCAGTATTTGGCCTATTGTATTCAGGTTTCGTGAAGTCTACATATGCACTACAGTACATCTCTGCCTTTAGAGTATTTGGGTTTCCACGAAGATCGAAATCAATTTACGATGGTAGATACTTTTTCAAGTACTCATGTATGTCGGATGGTTCATATGTGCCTGTAGGAATAATTATTTCCTTCAAGACTTCTTTTACAAAGTACTGGAATGAAGACTTCAATGTTGGAGATAGCATTGTATGTTTGGAAATCAGTCAGTGCGATGACCCACTCATATTCCAGTTCCAAAGTTGGGTAATATGTAGCCCTCAACTCTGAGGTTTTGCCACTCAGAATGAGTGACATCGACATACTGACACGTTACTAAGCATGCTTGAACCACTGCAACAGAAAACAAAGACACAAGTGTCCACAATTCTCGCTATTCGGCAACTGCTCTGTTATGTAGTTGTATGTAATTATTCACTTTCGTCATCGTGTCAGGATGCCGATATAGCAACAGGGAAGTTGGCACCAAACAAGAGCATGGCTAGATTGTTGACAAATTTTGGGACAAAATTTTTCGAGCCCGCGGAAGACGGCGTTGAGACGCAGATAATAACGGGCCGGGGTAACCTAGGAAGTCAGTTCATGCGCCGGAGGCCATAACTGAGACGGTGTTGAATCAAGAGAACGATGGGCCAGTTACACTGGTGGGTGTTTTCAATTTCTGCGTCAGGACGCCTGCGAGTTGCGGTATTCGGACCGGCTATTTTAATTTATTGCAAAACGCTGTACGTTAGGGCGGCAGACCGCTGACGACGCCATGGTAACCTTCGACAAAATTTAGCTACAGGTTGCTCAGACTAGCGGGTGTATAATCCTAAGTGCAATAACCTTGCATAATAACGATCATGCCACAGGAGGACAGTGAAAGTTTCCTACCTGGTTTAAACTGAACTAGCCGACTTCCTATTACTCCACACACTTTACACCACAAAACTTTAGGTCGTCGCAAATTAAGAACAATTTTAAGATTCTGCTTAGACGAAACTTTTTTGGTTCTGTTAGCTCTTGATAAACGTGCAAACTGGTAAATTTTGCAATAAATTTGTTTCTGCTGGTCGACGAATTTTCTCGGGATCTTTCGGTTACTTCGACCCTTCAATTCGGTGCTGCAGCATACTTATATCATGTCACCCATCACAAGCATACGCACAAAATACCTAGCTGTTAAGTGCTAACCGAAATCTCTTCATTTATTCAAAAGTGCCATGTCACAGGAACATACACCCAATGAAAACCGACAGCTTTATTGAAACTAAAAAAATTATACTGAAATTAAATGTCACAAGCCAATGGCTATTCGCACAAGTTTATGGACACAAGAATAAATATGTGTTGTATTTTTAAAACAATTCTGGAAGACTAGTAGAAATCCTTTATTTTATTAGATTTCTTTAAATACAAAAATTTGTAGTATTGTGTGTTTATAACTGTAAGCTACAGCCCACGACATTAATTATAGTTCAGTGTTAAATATGTAACTACTGTTATTCATACAGGTTTCGCTGATATATGTTCTTGAAACGTCTAAATTTTGACTTCGACATGTAGTTATTGGAAATCTATGCACACTAAAATATTGTTCTTCAGATGATAATATATGATGCTATTTCGTACAAATTAAATTTTGGAATTTTTCACACTAGAACGACCTTAAACTGCTTTCACAGTGTAAAGAAACCTAATAAAAACGAACCTGTGTTGCAGTATCAGCATCGCCATCTCCTGTTGCTTCACGTTTCTGCAGTTTACTAAAAAAAATATGTAAACAGGTTATTTTCTCTATCTTCCTAAGTTAGTATTCAACATTAAAACATGATGTAAATCCTTCCATAACAAATATAAATGAAACCATCACTCATTCACAGCACACTAGTGACTGAGAGTGTGTGAAGACATGTTGTCGTAGTTCGTAATCCACCCCCCCCCCCTCTTTATAGCTTTACACCACAAGGCTGTGGGCAGTTTTTTTGACAGGGCCTTTATCTGACCAATCTTTCTCCGAATTGACACACTCGCCCTCCTGCTGAGAAAGGGTCGAAAGGGACTTCACACAAGAGAAAAAAACAGGAACTATATCTTCCTGCCAGCACAGCACACAGTGCTTTTCGAGCAAGAACGAATCTCGCTTACATAAAACGAAACTTGAGAGAAGGGAAAAAGTGGTTTAGCAATACCTATTCAAATTTGTATTTATGATAACATAAAATGTACATATTATATTAGTGTTAATGCATTTGTGAGTCCAATTTCGTAGCTGAATGTTATTAACAAATATTTATTTGTAAAAATGCAATGAATCTTCTGTATACCTATATATTTTAAAAAATTACCACAATAAAAAACACACAACAGGTTCTTAGGGGGGTGGCCACCCCCTCCGCCCCCCCTTAAATCCAGCACTGGTACAGACATGGTTTCGATCGGTTTATATTGAGATATCGAACACGAGTCGTGATGACATTTCCAAGTTTGGAAGCAATATTCGCTCTCGAGTCACAGATGATAGAGCACATAACCAAACTTCGCAGAGACTTATCGCTTGTAGGACAAAAGATTGTAAGTGTCAAAATTCAAGTGCTAGATAACCTGATAGCCATAGACAAACACATATAAGGTGCTGCAGCACGTATTATTGATATCATTAATGGAGACTCAGGTACAGTTGGCAAGCGAGCTTGAACGATTCATCGAAGCAGTACGTACAAAGTATCTTCTTGCTAAGAGTAACAGATTGGCACTTGAAAATCGATGTGAAGAAGCCCTCAAGCCAATCACTGAATCACGAAACTACAGCGGGAAGTAAACTCATTGCCTCGGGTGGAAATCACAAGGAAAAGAAAGCAAGACAAACATAGTCAGAAAGAAGAATCTTTGCCTCGGGTGGAAATCGCAAGTAAAACTATGCAAGACAACAAAGTTCGCCCTTAGAAACGAAAGCGACATACTGACTAAGGTGAGGATGAGTACGGAATTGCTTTAGAGGATGATGATACACCTCTAATAAATCTGTTACATAGTCGGCTACAAAAACGTGTACATGAACAAGGACCAGATATGAGTCACTTACTGTCTCATTATATTACTACCTACTCTGACGGGAACAACGACACGACTTATGGATTGCATCGCATTGGTTTACACATGGTTCCTTCGAAATAAGGAAGTTTACTTTTTGCCTGTAGACAAGCTTTAGATCGGGAAGCGAAGAGTTAAAATCACTCAAGGACTTTGTGAAATTCTTTTCACAAGTTACCTGGGCACATCACCGAATCGGATTTATGCAAAAATCGACTTTTGCTGAAGCACAGTAATACTCACTATACCAATAATGATATTTGTTCTACACAACTTAAGGACACGAATCATGCGAAATTTAGCATTATTACAGAGTTATTTCCACGATTGAGTGAAGCAACAGGGTCTGGATTGAATCAAATGCTAGACAGTAAGCACAAGATTGACTATGTATTTTGGGATGATCCTAATGAGCTTGTTGATAGGTTACGACTACTAGCTTCGCAGGCAGCTGGGAACCAATCGCATACCAATGAGATAATTTCAATCCTTGAAGAATTAACAGAAGCAGGATATATCGTGCGATGACAAAGTATACAGTTTCAAGTGAGCTTCATAGGTCGGCTAGAAAGAACTATCCTAGACGAAAGTATGTCATGAGGGGCCTATACGACACTTTCCAGTCGGATCTAATAGAAATGCAAGACTTTGCACGTGTGAATAAAGGGTATCGTTATATTTTGACTGTATTCGATACATACTCCAAGTAAGCATGGGCTGTACCACTCAAATCAAATAATGCATCCGATGTTGAAAAGGCAATGTCAAGTGTGCTTCGCCTGGGACTAGGGGCGTCATTTGGGGTTATGGGGGGGGGGGGCAAATGCCCCCCCTGGATTTGGATTTTTTGTGTATAGATATATTTTTTGTATTTTTAAATGTAAATAATGCTAACTTAAGGACATAAAACTGAAGTTTTATTATTAAAGTATCTAATTTATACATGCTTAATTAATAAAAAAGATGCAACAAGGTCACTCGTCAGAAAACAAAATCTTGCCCCACCCCTGGAAAAACCTGAAATGACGCCCCTGCCTGGGACGAATACCAAGGAGTCTTCACAAAGATGATAGAAAAGAGTTTTTTAATTCTACCTTCTGTGCCCTAATGAAAAAGTATGATGTTCACCATTATTCCACATTTTCTGGACACAAGGCCAGCATTGTCGAACGGTTTCACAGAACTTTGAAATCTAAACTGTGGACACATTTTACTGCAAATTGAAATTACAAGTGGGTAGAGCTACTACAAAGACTTGTTCGTGAGTATAATGACACTGTTCACTCGACTACATATGAAACCTAAAGATGTTAAGGACGACTCTGCTTCATACCTGATGAGAGTTTTACCTAAAAGAAGGTTTTATTCAACATAAAATACTACACCTTCCATAGCATGAATAAACAAAACATACGACAGCTAGAGTCCAAAGAGAATACATTATTATTACAATACCATATATGACAACAAGAAGAGAAGAGATCTTCGCAAGTCTAAAGCAGAAATTGGCGACCTTGTAAGAATCTCTAAGCAGGGCGAGCTGTGTTTCACAAGGCATATCGTCACAACTGGTTGGCTGAACTGTACAAGGTTGTTCGCATACTACATTCGTATCCACGAATGTATTACCTAGAAGATCTACATGATGAGCCAAACACAGGTGGTTTCTACTCCAAAGAGATCCAGCCTACGAAGTTTCTTAATGTGTACTTGGTCGAAAAAGTACTGAAATGCTGTAAAGGTCAAGTATATATGTGTGACTTGGGCACACAAAACATGATGATTCTTGGATTAATGAGAAAGACAATGTGAAATAATGTAATATTTTTTAAAATAAACAGATTGATATAATATTTGGAACTTACTTCTTTCAGTACCATTTCAATTTTAAAAATCATTTTTTCTACATGTTAATGCTTCACTGAGTCTTGCGGAAATGTATGGCTGTGTACTTCCCTGACTTGGCCCAGCAACGAGGCCAGATTTTACCAGACTCTGCCCAGGTGTGCAAGCAGAAACATTTGTGTAAGCACGTACATGAGTCAGGATGCATCATGCAGCGACGACATGTGAAAGTGCTTGTTCTGCACTTCCCACACTGAAATCTCGCACAGCACAGCAGCATGCAGGTGTCCGCTATAGAACCCAGTAGAAAGTCACGATCGAAGAGTCAGAGTACAAAGCATTCCATCTTCGGAGAATGCCTAGATCAGCATCACACACAGTCGGACGGAAGGTGAGGGGTAGGGTAGAAATTATTTTACAGGATTGATGTCGCCAACCAACGAGGATGGTTGTGTCGATTGAAAGACTACACTTCGGAACGAAGGAAAAAAATTATGTTTGGATTTATTTATGATGTAAATTAAATACGAATAAATATACTTGAATTTAATTGGTTTTTATGTTTAGTACCTTTTAGTCTCATTATTACTAATGCATAAACTATGTGTATATTATGTTGAAAAAATATGTGAAAGCTAGTGTGTACAAAAAGCGAATTAAATAATATGTATAGGAAACAATGATGGGCAGCAAAAGTTTGAAGGCTGTATATATGCTCCAGCATATGTAGAAAGAGAAGCAGGGACAGGTTGCGATTTGTCTGACAATGATGAAAATATAGAGGAGGAGATGCAATGACAGTTCAAGGTCATATGGTGCAGGAAGAGAAGCTGTGACAGGTTCTGATATGCCTTACAGTTATGGCGGTATAGAGGGGAAAGTGCAACGACAGTTCAAGGTCATGTGATGCAGGAAGAGAAGCTGGGACAGGTTCTGAAGGTTCTGACAGGTGCAGCAGTAATGGTGGAGAAGAGGGGAAAGGAAGTGGAAGTGAGCTGGGACAGGTTCAAACAGATACGGCAGTTCTGGTGATATAGAGGGGAAATGAGGGCGAAGTGCAATGACAGTTCAAGGTCATTTGATGCAGGAAGAGAAGCTGGGACAGGTTCTGACAGGTGCAGCCGTAATGGTGGTAAAGAGGGGAACGGAGGGGGGAAGTGCAATGACAGTTCGAGGACATGTGACACAGGAAGGGAAGCTGGGACAGGTTCTGACAGGTGTAGCAGTAATGGTTGAGAAGAGGGGAAAGGAGGAGGGAAGTGAGCTGGGACGGGTTAAAACAGGTATGGCAGTAATGTTGGTTGAAATGGAGAAAGGAGAGGGGAAGTACAATTACAGTTCAAGGTCATGAGATGCAGGAAGAAAAGCTGGGACAGGTTCTGACAGGTACAGCAGTATTGGTTGCGAAGAGGGGAAAGGAGGGTGAGGGACTGGAGAGGGGAAAGGAAGGAGAAGGAGGGGAGAGGGGAAGGTACTGTACAAAACTGCATGGTTATACAAATCTATAGTCAGTTCCATGCTGGATGCTGAAGAAGTCGGGTGCTGTCCATCATGTCTGGGAGTTGTGCAAGTAAGTATCATAATTAATTACTGTACATATCGGAAATCGATCGGGCATAGATTCGAGAATCTAGGATAATTGATTGATTTAATTGCATAATATTACAAAATTTTTAAATATAATTTAATTGTTTGAATTGATCGTTAATCGATCGGGTATTGTGTGCAAGAAATTAGTTAATAACATGTACTGATTTTCATTTCTAGTTATTAAAAATATAGGGGTTATGTATACATGTATCCTGCATAGAATGTGAACCTTACATACAGTAAAACACTTTAATCAAATAATCGATAGCTCGAATATGGCGATGACAGCAGTGCTCCTAGCATAAAACACGGGAACAACAACATGGCGGCACAAGCATTATCTACAAGGTTACCAAACATGTCTGAAGATTGCCGAGGGTGCCCGAGAATGACTGAGCATACCCCATGTATTTTTTTAACTAAATAATTTTTATTTAAAGTGTTTTTTGAAATAGAATTTTCAAAATAGATTTTATAAAATATTATTATTAATAAATTGATTTTTTAATACATGCAGGGTTGTAAAGGAATGTGAAATCAAAATTTTTTCGGAAGACTCGGAAAAAACCTCCAAGGTGCCGATGGGAAACAAGATGGTGGAATGTTTAAACTTATTTTCCTAATTTTTTGGAATTTTTTAAATTGACATCATTCAAGATGGTGTCCGGAAACAAGATGGCTAACATAAACAAGATGGTGGTCGGAAACAAGGTGGCGGCGGGGGTTTTGGGTTACAGGGGTCAAAGGTCAAGGTCAAAGGTCAAGATAATGTGTTCAAAGGTCAAGGTCAACCGCAACACCACAGCCGCCAGCCGCTGTGCCTGGATCGGCTATTTCTATCTACTCAAATTCTTGTTAACATTGCAATAAGAGTATCAACTAAGTCGCTTTCATGTATTAACAAATTATAACTTTACTGAACTACATCCATACAAATTCGCTGACAACATTACTATGCTGCCAGTAACATTTTTACATGTTTTGCTTCTGAACAGGTCAATAAAAAAGTTTTATTATTCTTGTCGCACCACATTTAAATTATTCACTGAAATCATAATGTTTCTGATCATATGTTCACTTATCCAGATTATATATAGTGTACCTGTAAACAATTACTGCATATCTTGTTACCATTACACACATTTATTCCAGCAAGGTTGGAACTCTTTTAATTCTCCGAGTGAATAGATTTGAATGAATGAGAGATTTTGGTCAGCACTTTACAGCAAGGTCTTTAGTGTTGGTGAGGGGTGACATGAGGTGAGTATGAAGCAGCACCGGAATGAAATGGCGGGGGAAATGGGAGATTCCCGAGATAACCCGCCGACCAACGACATCGTCCGGCACGATTCACACATACGAAAATCTGGGGACCGAACCCGCTGGGAAACGAATATATTTGAGCTGCTTTTAACAGCCATTGGCTGCTACCACTTAAGTTCACTGACGAATAATACATACTACAGCATTGATTTTTTATTATAAAAAGTCATGACATTTTATTTGTTTCTGTATTCCTCCAAAGGGTATTGTACCAAGTGCAATTACATCTTCATTGCCAATCCAAGTGGCTACTTAACAGTCAATTTTTAAAATATATTTTTGGATAATTTTTCATTTGGTACCCATTATCAACTGCAAGCTATGCATTTTCAATTTATTGTTTTTAACACAAGTTCACATATGGTAGGTATACTGAACACAGGCTTAATTCAAAATGATACATCTAGGATCTGAAATAACTTGAGTACAGGCCCATATTTCATAAAACACAACAGGATTGACATAGACCACAAATCTGTGAAAACATCATGACAATGGCATTTGTTTCATAAAATCCACAAGTCAGGTTTATTTGGTGAGTAAAATGTTGTAAAATGCCAGCATTGAAAAAAGTTTAGAAATATGATAATAAATTAGTACATGGTATCAAGCTGTAATTATAATTTATTGTCAATCAAGTGTTCTATAATAAAAAATGCTTGTAGATACTGAATGTAACTAATAAATAGTATATTCACACAAAAAGTTATTACATTTTCATGGTTATAACGTACAAAGCAATTTCAATATCCATATTTTTAAAAACACAAGTACTGAAACACTGAGAATATAGGAAATCTAAGCCTGACACATCCACGAATTGAACTGATATTTTGACAATTTGTCACAGTTTTGGCTGTCATCTCAAAAACTGCATGTACACAAGTATCTTGTAAAGTCTGTCATTTTTAATACTGCACCTACTATTTTATTGGCGACAGTAAAATCTGTAAAACATTAAAATGTTTTGCTTGTATGTAGCAAAGTACCAGAAAATTAATACTTTTTTCATTCCTGCAAGTATGTAGTGCAGATTATGAGCTATAGGAACTGGAGCAAGGTTGTCAACACGGATTTAAGAAGGGTTATTCATGCAAGATACAACTGGCTGGGCTTATGGAGGAATTAATACACATAGTTGTTGAGGGGAAGTAGGTGGTTGCCTGCTTCATTGACTTCAAGAATGCATTCAATAAGATGCCACATTAGGTGTTGTGCAAGTTGTAGTGAGATGGACTGGAGACTTTTTCCAGGGGTGAACACAGAGGGTAAATGTAGGAGATCCTTTATCGCAAGAGGGAGAGCTTATATCCGAGGGAAGCATGGTAGGGCCCTTGTTGTATATAATAATAGCACATATGTTGTGGGTGAGTTACAAAATATGGTTGCTGGTGACTGGGTTTTGTAACAGAGGTGGGTGGAGGGAACAAGTTGCAGGAAGACACTGATAGGATACAATTGTCGATGGAAGAGAACCAAATAAAAATAGTCAAAACATGAAAAAGGCAAAATTTGTTTGGTTTAAGAGGAAGAAGGTTTATAGTATTGCATATACAGATAGAAAGGACAGGATATAGAGGAAACTTCAGAATATACAAGTAACTAGGCATAATGATGCAGAGTGACTTAGGGTGGAGAAGGCAGCTACAGGAAGTGGTGTCTAAAGGGAGAACAGCTCTATATATGCTCAGAAAAGTATGGAATGGAGTTAATGAAATAACAGAAAAGGTGTATATAAGAATGGTACATACAGCCAATGTTACAGAATGCAGCTTCACAGTGGGGCCGATCAATGGAATTAGACATGTGGGAGTTTGAAAACACACAAAGATGGTCTGCGAGTTGTATGAAAGATAACTAGAGAAGGTAAGGGCAGGTTGGCAAGAGTGAAAGGACCTTTGGCTATCAATGATGTTTAAGGTTGAAGAAGAGTCAAATTCTTTACAGTTCTGCAACCATTAATACAGTAAGTGCATATCTCCATAAAAATTGCTCCGGGAACTGCTAGAATAATCCGAAATGATTGATTTAAGTTTGATATAAAAGAGGAATGTGTAGTTCATTACAGTTAAAAATAACCCACTGCAACATAATTATTTTATGTATAAATAAATTGATAAACAATGAAATTTTGAATTTATGCACTAAGAGTGAGTGGATTTCCTGTCTAGATGTGTTACAAATATTTTACAAAACACTTCAACAAATATATTTTCAAATCTATTTTCTATAACTGATAGTTACATAATACTCATATAACATTTTAGAAATGCCTTAAAATGTAAATTTTATTAAAATCAAATACACTAAATTCAGGGCAACCGATTTGGCTATTTTGATTTTAAACATGAAATCTGTGCCGGACACAAAACTTTTAAAATACAAATTTAGATATCGCAGCCTTTATAGACATTTTAATGCCATTTGCCTTTTTTATTAAATGGTTGTTTCCGAGACGTGTTTGCTGAGTAAGTTACGGCGTAACTGTATCAAGTGCTGCGGCGCATGTTTGTTCTGCTTATAGCCCAAGCTATCTTACGTCTCACACGCATTCCACATGTTATTTGCAAGTTCACTGCCTCTGAGCTTTAAAAGGCCTCCCTAGTTAAGCTGCGTTTGTGTGTGCTAGGCAGGAGCGGTAAGGTTGCCATTGACCAGCATACATAATGCATTATCGCCTCTCCGCGCAAGTCACTCAGCTGGCGTGCAGTGCTTTACTGTTATTCTTTTTCGTATGGGACTTGAAGCGGGGACAACATTATTTTATTTATGTAGATCATAGTTCAAAGTCTTATGCTTGTTTATATAGTTGCGTTTTTCGATTTGGTTATTTTTTCAGATACGGCAGCCTGGAAAAGTCATGTTTGGCCATTTTGAGATGTCCGAAAATATGGTTTCTAATAAACGTGCCGAATTTTTAAAATTATATCGACATAGTTTGATGTGTGCGTTCTGTTAGTAGATATACACATATATTGTGTGTTGAATAATTTCATTAAAAAAAAAAGAATAGCCGTAACTTGCTGCAACACATTTTAACTGCAGGTAGGGAGACTCCTGAAGTAGCATGTGAGACACAACAATAAATACACATCCATGGCACCGCCGGCCGGCGTCGTCACAGCAGCAACAGTTTCTCTTTGTAGGAGAAACTCAAATATCTATAAATTAATTCGTGAAAACCAGGAATTTTGCAATCCAGATATACTAGACACCCTGATCACATACGTGGGCAGCGGGATAAAATAATTTAATATACTACGTAAAATTGAGTACCCGCCATTTCAGTAAAGTCTTCAGCACGAATCTTCATGCGTAGCGTAACCACTTACACCAGGAACTGCCACACCACAAATCACACTGACGGCTAAGGACTAAAACAACACCGTTCCTCTGCTCAACTACAGGGATGGGCACAGAGGGGAAGGTCCTCACCCCTTCTCCGGTTACTCTTTTATTTCGCTGTGAGAATAGGTTCAGTTATGGTGAGACGGGCCAGTTCCAGGAAAAATAAAAGCATTGTTTAATCCTGCACTCGCTTCCTTCCACACAGGTTTTATTTTGAAAATTTTGCACACAAACAATGGCCATGAGTTGCTTCAATTTATCAACATTTGTTTTGTTGTTACCAAAAATGATACTTGTGGAAAACTATATACTTAATACAAATGGGGGTTAACGGAGAGGGGGCGAGAGATATAATTCGCCCCCTCAGGTTTACGTAAGGGGGGTGGCCCCCTCTCTCGGCCCCCCCCCGGCTCCCCCATCTGTTGGCACGGCCCTGTTTAAAGCCGTAACAATTTAAGAGCATTTGCAATTTTTAAAATATTGAAGACTTTTGTAGCCCCTAAGTAATGCTTTCTAGTCTTTAAAATATACTGTTTTTAAATGTTTAAGAGATATGTACTAGTAAACAAATTTAAGAGTTCTAAGCTACTAGAATATCTTGCTGTCTCCGGTATTCTCTCAAAGGGATCCTTCATAACAATCTGGCGAGCAAAAATTTATTTTTCGTTCAATAATAATTTCACATGTCCTAAGTCTGCAGTGCCCCTGTGGGTGAAATACCATCTTAAGTTTGGTGGTACTGTGACTGTATATTTTGTTGCTACCTCTTATTTTAGGATACCATTGATGTTTCCCCAGACGTGCCAAATATCCTTTTGAGTTGGGGGCGAATGAAAAAAATTTGATTATTACGAGGTGGTATAGGCGCATTTTGGATTTAAATGAGGTGAAACACACAAATAAAAAAGGTATCTGTGGACAGTCCTTCAAGAAAAAATTGGTTTTCAAGATGCAGAATTGTGCTACTTAAGAATTTCACGTACTTAAAAATGCTGAAAATATATTTAGATTTGAATAGTGATATTTAGTTAGGGGGCAAAATACATATATCGTCCCTTTAGGCAAATAACAAGGGGGGATCGCCAGCCCCTGTTAGCACGTACCTGAAATTTTTCCGCTACGTCAGTTGCAAGTGAATGACATTCTAGAGACACAGTCTGATTTACGAGTGAATTTTGAACGTAAGGGGACCAACTCGCATATCTGCTCTTTTCAAGTTTTCAGATTCCATTTGTAAAACTCTTCCTAGGCTACATTTGTAATAACACGGCCACAGCACACAAACACCATAGCCGCACACAAATAGCACACAATACCTTGCTACACTCGCACTCTACAAGCGCCTAAAATAGTGTTTGACAGACTATTTACTGTAATGAATAGCTTTACTATCCGCTTTCGTAATTTAATAAAATGAATTATTGCTGCCCTTCGTGCTTGAACGATAATTCTAAAGAACTTAAAAAATGTCTTAATGTACTGGCGCAGTATCACCCCTGTTTGTTGATTGGCTGCGCACAGAACACGGCGCATGGCGCTAAAAAAGTTAACAAAATTCATTAACTCGTTGTGGGCCGATCGTTTGCTAGCGGCTGCTGTCAATTAACACACGTTCAAATTCCGCTCGTCTGTGCTTTTTGTGTGCTGTTGCTAATGTAGCGCGGCCAGGCTTGATAAATTTTCGGATTTCCCTTTGTATCACTATATTGTGTTGTAATACGTAGGACTAGTGCTTCGATATATTTTGAAGATCTTATTTCGTTACAAAGAGGTCACCTTATACACTTTGCTTCCACTTGAGAACTTCCCGGGCTTGGATATGCTATTGTAGAGAACATTACGCGTTAAAAGTAAATCCACATACATAACAATTGAACCACACATCACTATATTTGATGGTTTTAAGTAAGTTAATATTTATCCGTTTACTTTAAACCTTATTATTAACACACTTTGACTTAACTCACAAAACTTAATTGTGTCAAATACGATACGAAATTTCTCCTACATATAAGACCTTACAGTGTCACCGAGCCGTCACCTTGACACTGTCCAGCGCGCGAATTCGCCTTTCACGCGGTGATGGCGGGGGGTTGTGTTACGTACAGGCTGTTCACTATAAACTAAGCCCTCGGCAGAACTAGTCATTAATTTAAAATATGTTGTATTGGGTCAATATAAGTTAACTTTTGAGACTGTTGAAAATTTTACGCTGGTTTTTAGTTACATGGAAGATTTCATATTAAAAATAGTAAAGATAACTGTAAAACGGCCCGGCAACCAGCGCGGATATATTCCGAACTACCTCTGACACTCCTTCTATCTTAAGAATTGAGGAAACTGTGAAGAGATGGGATGGGGTGCTCGCTATAGGAAAGGAGAAGGGTGGAAAGGTTGGTCAGAATGTACATGATGGTTAATGGAGAAGGAAGGTGGGTAAAGTTAGACTGCCTGTAAACTAAGGGTAAAAGTGTTTTTGTTTCAATGTTTGGGGTTTTCATTGCTGATTATCTTATAATAAATTGTGACGAACCTGTTTCAATTATTTTAATACATTTTTTAATTTAGTAATATTATTTTTTTGGTTTGTGATGTGATAATCTGAAGTGGGTTTTAAGTAAATTGGGGGTGATGAAATAATTATTAATATGAATATGAGGGGCTAAAATTGATAGTGGTGTAAGTAATATTTATTCATGTTATTTACATTTTTACGAAAAGAATATTCTGTAAAAAAATATTTCACTCTGAACTGAATGTCTGAATTCTATTTCAGTATTAGTATTGCAAGAATGTATTGAATTTTAGATGTGATTACAAAAATTTGTTTGCGAGGAAACACTTTAATTGATTTACACCACTATAAATCTTAGCCCCTCGTTTATTGGCCCACACAGCACACAATGTTTTCGGAAACATATCAGAAATCTTTCTTCGAATCATTTGTAATATTTCAGTAACATAACAAAACATTGCAGGAACATCTCTGCAATGTCTCAGTAGTGTAGATATGTTCTCTTTCAGACATATTTCAGTGTAACGTTTCAGATAAATTTTAGTCTAATGTTTCAGATACATTTTAGTGTAATGTTTCAAAGGAATTTTAGTGTAATATTTCAGATATAAGTCAGTGTATTATTTACGCTATACTTCAGTGTAATGTTTCAGCAATATTTCAATAAAATGCTTAAGTACATAGCTACTTTTTTTACCTGACCATGTCACTTGCTCTTTAGACTTAAAGACAATAAACAATTCAGTTCAATGATGAAAAATTATTTTATAGGGGTAAGAAGTACACAGTAAATAATAAAAACTGTGCTTTGCTTATGCTGAAGTTCCCCGATAGGCTAGGTTAGATTAGGTTAGGTTACCTGAAGACTTCCTTTTTTCATAAGGTTAGGTTGCCTTGGATAATTTTAGGTAACCTAAAATATTGAAGAATTAAAAACTTCAGGTAACTGAAAACTTCAATAAACTTAAATAAAGCACAACTTTCTTTATGTACGACTACTTCTAACCACCAAACAAATATTTTTCATCTGTAAACTATGTCTAATGTAAATAGTTAGGCCAGTAACTTTTTATTTACAATTCGGCAATGAATGAGAACTACAGAATATAATTTATTATAGACCTTAAGCCCTGTACTTGCACCCTCCGTTCAAAAGTAGGCAGCACTCTCTGTACGGTTTTGTGACAAATTTTACATTACAGAATACAATACGCCAACAAATAAATGAATATAAAAGGATTTAGGCCACCGATTTTTATCTTTCCGATATACAATTAAACTTAAGAAGTCAAAACATCCACCGAGCATAACCATGATAAATTTGTACGAAATATACAGAATACTATTGCCTTATCAATCAATTGTTTTATGTTTTGCTTCACAATCAGTAAAAAATTATAACCTTATACCTATGCTACTTAAATTTTTCCAGTAGTTTGAATAGCGAAATAACAAAGCATGTGTATTCTATAACTATGATCCACACGCACAGAACCCAGCAACGAGCATAGAATACGAAATTAAATACCGGTATACACAAACTGAAACTAAATGGCTGCTACTCAATACCCAGAGATCATTGTGGTGATCCTTACAAAGAAATGTTTCGAAAACCTTTCTGAAATATTTAGCTACGAAACCTTACATTGTAATATAACTGTGATATTTCAGCAGTGACTAAAGGAAAATGTTACTGTGAGATATTTCAGAAATGTCTTTGAAACAATTATAATGGAATGTTAATGTAAGTGAGACATTATGATGTCTCATATATATAACAGGAATGTATCTAAAACACTGTGTGCTGTATGGGAGGTAAAGCGGTAAAAATTAAGAATCACTACCTACTCATTGTGTACTGGACAAACTATTGATTTTAGACATGTATTTTCCTGATGAAAATGTTCCTAGACACGTTTTAAGTAGTTTTCCGTAAATAATTTTTTGTTAGGTTAGGTTGTTAGGATATATAGTTAAGGTTCCTAATGTTAGGTTACCTAAACTAACTTAAAATAGCCTAACATCCTAACTTAACCTAGCCTAAACTAAACTATCCTATTCATAAATTTTTTGCGTAGGACTAATTAAAATGTCTCTAGGAACATTTTTCATCCATATACTATACCTCTGAAATCAATAGTTTGACCAGTACATGATGAGTAGTGATTGTTATAATTTGTCTATCTGAAAAATTTTACAAAATAACAATTACACTGTAAGTTATGTGTTTGTATACATACTTGTTCTTCAAACTGTAACCGCACAGCCACATTAGTTTGCTGAAGAACTCCCACTCTCTCCCACTATGTCTCATTGCCTGATGGCATGGACTTGCTTTTTTTCTGTAACTTCTCCAAAATTGTCCTACAGCAATTTCCAACTATGCTGGGCATCTTAAAAAAACATATTATAAATTTTAAAATCAATTTATATTGTACTAATAGGTAGACCTACTTGTACTAACCTCCAATATCCAATATTTCATTAATGTATTTCCACGTTTGTTCTTTGTATCCTTTGTCCTTGTACTGTTTGTGCTCATTGTCGTACAGCCATAGACGATCATTCACTAAGTCAATTAGCAATTCTGTTGTAGAATTTTCCCTATCTGTATCCATTTCCAAGGCCCAATTGCACAATGAAACTCATAATATCAGTATAAATCTACAAATTACAAGTTACAAGTTATGAGCACTTATAAGTTATATTCTAAGTACAATATATTGTATTGCACAATTAAAAAAAAATACATGTAAAGTAACTAATATTATTAGTAAACAATGTGAATTCTACAAATTACAAGTTACAAGTTACAAGCACTAATAAGTTATGTTGCGTATTGTGGTAGGATTGACTAATAATAGGCCTACAAGTATAAATATACAAGGAAATGGTACAGGTTATGTTACACTAATAAATTTTAAGTGTGAGTAGTAAACAAGTTGTGAAATGTAAAGTGTGAATGAAATGGGCAAACGTGAACAGAAAAAAAAATTAAAATGTTGCATGCTTACAAAAATAAAGGAAAAGAAAGGTGTGCTGTTTGGGCAGTTCAGCAATACACTGACAAGAGAAAATAAGGTGACAGCATGGAAAGAAGTCTGCTCATATGCCAAAGTGATTGGGGCAATAGCTTCTCACAAGGACCATGCATATATTCGTGATGTTTGGTTCAATAATATCCACAAGACAACTATGGTAAGATATTCATGTTCATTAAATAATTGAGTAGTTTTGTGGAGGAAGATTGGATGTGGCGTTACAAAAGTAATTTCTCAGAATAATTTATTGGTCTAAAATGTTTCTCTTCCTTTACTCTATTTTCAAGTGAAAAAATGACCTATTAATGTTAATCCATTCAATGCTCATTTTATATGATTGTTACATCCAACCTCTTTCGTAGGTATTCCAGTTTATAAGGCCGTCTGTATACGATGCCCAAAATGTAAATGTTGTGCCTATTTTCTATTAACCTAGAGAAAATGATTGCTAAAACATGGGATGGGCATGGAAACGGTTACAGAACTAGGCAGTGTGTACTGACAGCCTAAAATACTTTTTAACCCTTTGACTACACGTGTATATATTTGAACATAGTAACCTAACCTATAAATAAATAACAATTTTATCCCAAAACGTAATGCATTGACGAACATGGAGAGTGGGGGAAGATAATGTGTTTAACTGTCCACATAAAATTAAGTACTAAACAATCCATAAAATTCTTTATATGTATATAGTAATCTCATTTCCCCCAATAAACACATGTTCAAAATTATATTTATAGTCCCAAAATAATTATTCACAATGCTCGAAGTGAGCTAATGGTCCGAACTTTTAGCTAAAACAAAAATATGTTAAAAAGTGTTAAGGTTGGCTATTTCATAATGACAAGTTCCATAGGCTCAATAATTCATGTTTTGAAGGGGTCCTGTAGGAAGAATTTATATTGTTTTAGGAAAAATCTGGACAACGCCAAAAAAAACTGGAGCTGAAGGAGGTTCCGGTGCCATAATTGATGAAGTTGATGAATGCATTAGAGAGATCATTGGGAAGGAAAGTCCTGTACTGGAAGGGTTTGGAGTTGCGGACACTATTAAAAACGAAATTAACATTGACGACTCCACAAACTATCTAAATGAAGCAACTGTCGAAGGAAGCCATAATAACGAGAGTACATCATACACTGAATCATTGCATCAACTAGATACATCAAAAACAGCCCCTACTGACAGGTGCGTAGGAAGAAAATATTTAATGGGGGAAGGGGGGCAAAAAGGAATAGACTGTTCCCTGTCTCCACTTTTCACTGACCTCCTTATTAAAGCGGGGTGTCCGGGGGACCTCCTCTGGAAAAATTTTGATTTCAAGGTCCAAAATAATACCAATTTGGCTGTTTTCTTATCTAAATATTGCATTCATAACTGGTGTAAAAACTAATAAATGTTTAAGCCGAAATTTTTTTTTAGTGAAGAAACTAACAAAGACATCCTGTGTGTAGTTCTCTCAAAATTAGACAGTAGTGAATATGATTTTTTTTTTTCAAATATTTAGTGGACTTCGTCCTCTAATGCAGCTGATAAATAGCAGAAATGGAGTATAATAAGTCATGGAACTAATAATAAGGTGCATTTTCTTTTGGGAGGTTGCATGGAATACAGATGCTCGTAAAGAGTATCTCGATAATATTTTAACGTCTAAATTTCAGACATTGTAAAACAGCCAATGTGCAATGTCTACAGATGTTCACAGCCACGTCATGTGTACAGGTACACTAGACATATTTGTGCACAGAGTTTCTGTGTTTCTTATTTTCGTTATTTAAACCTTAGGACCCACTAAGTTAATAAGAGTAAATGATTGGAAACCAGTAGAGTAGGAGTTGACTAAACTTGATGCAAATATAGACAGTATGTTGTTATGCTACGCCACTGTATCCACACAAACACAACACACAATTAATAAAAATAAGAGATTTATCTAAGTGCACTTACAAATATGCTTATTGATTTAATACCTAATTACAATGCATCGTACCACATGAAACAATTATTTCAAGTCCTGAGAACCGATAATAAATAAGTAAACTAAAATAAAATTTCTCATAACTTATTGTGCCAGGAATTTTCAGTGTTGATGAGATTACAGTCATCATAAATTTTTTCGCACATTAAAGCAAACTCCTTTCTGAAATGGGCCTCTTTAGGTACATAAACAAAAACACAGCTTATCTATGTTTGGTAAGGTGTGGTTATATAACTAAAAAACGATACACATAACTATTTATTGTTTCTTACCAGATAAATTTAAGATAACATAAGTAAATTATTATCAACACTCAAGTATTTGGGTGTTGTTGCAACATTCTTCTATCATAACTATATTTCATGTTCTTACAAACCTAATTTAAAATTATTAAATATTAACAACAAAGAGTAGCATAACTGCAAAACATCCTGATTACTTCGTTGACAGCTGTGCAACTACTGGAAACAACATCATTAGTTCGAGTTACAGAATAAAATGATTACATTACCCACACTGAATTGATTGAATCTAAATAATTATAATCTTTCACAAAACACAACATAACACAGTACAACACAAATATCTTGGTGCAGTCAGAAACCACACTTCATGGTTTACTGAGTAGCAATAAACTTAAACTTTTCCAAAAACTTTTTTCCTCTCGTCATTACGGCAGACGAATTCTTTCACAACCGACGTAATGTCTATTGATGCAGTTCTGTCGTTATGAATATGCAACAAAGTCGAATGAGTGAGACGTCGCTGGGTCATTGTAGAGCGCAAGTATGTCTTTAAACGACGAAGTGCACTGAAAGAACGCTCTGCAGATGCAGATGAAGCAGGTACCATCATTATGAGAATCACAAGTCGAGTTACTTGGTCGAGCAAAGCAAGTGCCGTGTGACTCTCTTTACCCAAATTTTTGGCAAATGTTACACAAGTGTCTGGTGTCTTACGCGAAAAAATCGTGGCACTACTAATAGGTAAGTTTAAGGGGATTGTTGCACGGTAGCAACATAATTTAAAATTTTTTTTGGTATAACTTATTTTTACTGATTATCGAAAACTAAAATTGTTCATGACATAATGGAATATTTTGTACATCCCTTAATGTAGTTAAGATTTTTCACCTTAGTCAAATAACTTAATATAGTATTTTTTTATTCCTTATTTCCATTCCAACTTAAAAAATAACGAAACCAGTGAAAAACTAACTAGCCTATTGTATGTAATGTATAAAGAATCATGTATGTCACGAAGTTTATCAGTTTTCGATAAAGTCAGTAAAAATAATTAATACCAACATTTTTAAAACTACACTGTTACCATGCACCAATTCCTATTTATTTTAACCGAGGGAGGGGCGGAAAGATGCCGTAGGTTGGCAGGATTTGTCCGGAATTTCTCGTCTTTCACCATCCTTGCCTTTCCGATGCTGCTTCATTCACGTCACACTATCAGCATTGGCTTCCAAGACTTGGGATGTTAAAGAACAGCCCAAATCTCTCAACATTTACGGATCCGTTCAAAATTTTGACACAAGTACTAAATTAAGAATATTCCAAAGGTTTTTACTTGCCTGAGTCTAGAGAGTTAAACTCTTCTTTGTCATCGTTTTGAACGACACTGCCTGTCGTGCACTGCTTTTTTGGCGGTGGTTGGGATTAGGTGAAGGACTGTGCTGAGTGGTTGAAATAATCGTATATGCTTCTATGATTAATGATAATGCTCAGTGAATGTTGTTTGTTTTCTAAAGAATTCTATTTAAGAGTTCAGCCGCTGGCGACGCTACCAAAAACAAAACTATAATATGCCACTCTATTAAAACAGTCTCAGTCACCGTCACGTTTAACGTTTGCACTATCTACGACGCACCCCTGACCAAGACTGACCACTAAGGCTGTTGGCGATGCAGAAACAGTAGGTGCCGTAAAGTAGGTTTGCGGTTGTGAAAGGGTGTGGTGACTTCTTCCCTTGTCTACCTGGCCC
>PNEQ01076849.1:48347-67184 GCA_003012365.1 Medauroidea extradentata | reverse complement strand
AAAGGTTTGATTTGATCTGATGTTTTGGGGTGGGGGGGCAAAAGATATACTTTGCCCGGGCATGCAATTTCATGCCTGGGCGCTTGCCCCGGTCGCCCCCCTCCTCCGGTTCCTACGCACCTGCCTACTGAAGGAAGTAGAAAAAGAGACAGACAAAGTAGGTGAAATAACAGAAAAAATTATAACTATAATAAGGAAAACTTTTCTATGTTTAGGGAATGATTAATTTTACTAAGTATACACTAATAATAATATACACACTAATGTTGGAAATGTAAATTTATTTTATATCAAGTAGGCCTAGCACAAGCAAATGTAGGTACATTGTTGTATGTTGTTAAAGTCTGTTACGTTAATAAATAGACATCCTTAATAAATAATTTAAATTTCCTTTCATATGTGGCTAATTAGAGTGGTACCAAAATAACAATCTAGACTTCATAAGAACACTTCGGTTATAGTACAATATATGTAGATAGATAAATTCACAAATATAAAATTATTTAAATCCTATCTTGTATAATCATCTTTGTGAATAGTTAATATCTATCTTGATACGTTTTGAAAGGTAATCTTAAAATAAGTGTACTGTCAATTTGTTATAGATACTTTATGTAATTTTTTTTCAGGTAAACTGCTACAAGATAACCATCAATCAGAAGATTCACTACAAGAATTACGAAAAACAAAGTTGAACCTAGTGATAGAATAATTAAAGAAAGAATGCTATTTTAAAACACTAAAGATTCTTAAACTATAGAGAGAACTGTCCCTTCCTTCTTCCGAGCATACTCAAGACTTGGTATTTGATTCTACTCTGTTCGAGTACATTATTGCCAGTGAAGATATTAACACGATTGAGTGCAGTGTTAACCACGAACCCAATCCACAAGAATGAATGTAAACTTTTTGGAGTGAATGATTGATAAGTAAACATGTTTCTTTTTTGTTTTTCATTAAGATTTTGAATGCAGAACCAGAGTTTATTACCATTGCATAATTTGTGTTATTGTGGAGAATTGTCATCAAACTATTTACATAAATATAGTATGCAAAATTTTCAACACACTTTTAACTGATAGTATGTATCTTACTCAAGTTATTGTTTTTGTTGTTGTGATTACAGAATAACATAATAACTAGTATGAAGAAATGTTTGTTTCATGGTTACAGCAATATTTAAAAATGTGTCGTGTTGTTCTATAGTTATGCTGTGATTTTTTTTGCAGGTAGCAGAAATTACATGTAGTTGATTTTTGTTTCCTTAAGCATTTACACATAAATTATACACACAAAATACAACCTTACACTATTAAATTCTGTTACTTGTTGAAAAAAATTACATCGATAACTATCACCAATTATTTTAATAATTTTTATACAAATAGCATTTAAAATTGAATATAATTTTCCTGGATAATAATTTGCAATGTTTTGATGTTATAATTTTTGCCTAAAGCTTTCTTAAACAAAAATTGGGTAATTTACATCATTTGTTCAATTATTTCTTGTTGTCTTCTTACGGCAACAGCATGAGGTGGCCCTTCATAATTTTCTTGGACTGCATCTTTTTGAATGTTGTCAATGTGAAATGGGCCCATGATCACATTCAGGTCATCGATTGCTACATTTTGCCTTGCTATGTTGAATAGAGCTGCACAGCATTTTACAATGTTGGCAGCAAACTTTGGACCTACACGTAAATGATTTAAGCAAGGAAATTTGTCTTTGATAATACCCAATGCGCATTCAATGATTTGTCGAGTTGATTTTAGTCTCCTGTTATACCACCATTCGCCAACATTGTGAGGGTCTTCATTCAGTGGTGTCATTAGCCAGGTTTTTAAACTATACACTGATTCACCTAGTAGAACAACATTAGGGAAAACATTGCCTTGTTCCATGCTTCGGTAGAGATTGCTTGTTCTCAGCACTCGAGCATCACGAACACTTCCTGGCCAATTTGTGTTGACGTAATAAAAATGCAGAGATGCTCCACAAAAAAACATGCAGTTCAAAGAATGCTTTACTTTTCTGTCAACATATGCATATTCATTTTGGTAAGGTCCATCAATGGCTATAAGAGATCCATCGACAACTCCAGTAACATAGGGAAAACTAGCAATACGATAAAAACTGTTCATTTCTTCAGCTTGATTTATAGGGAACAGAACAACATGTCGAAGATGAATGTTTACAGCACTCACAACTCTTTTCACACATCTGAAAACAGTAGATTCATGGATCCCATGAGCTTGTGCGATGACATGGAATTGGCTTCCAGAACCAAGCCAATGCAATGTCACTAACAATTGCTGCCTTGGCATTAATGCGCCACTCTTATTTGTGGGGTGTAAAATTGTATTTCCAATTACTTGTAAAATGTATTCAGCATTCACAGGTGACATTCGAAAACATTGATAGATTTGACTGTCATATTCAATCGTAAAATATATTCTCTTACAGTACCTCTTGCGTCGCTTGCCCACCAATTCTGCTTCTTCAGCACTACTTCAGGATGAATATAATTCATTATTTAACATGATTAATTAAACTATTAACTTTTAACTGTATTAAGCTATTATTCTAACATATAAACATCTTTCTACCTCAATTGTAATTACAAATACCAACCGTTAAACACTAGTACATATTTTACAAGAAGATCCTGGTAACTTGTAAAATTATGTTTATTGTGCAATGTAATCCAGTGTAAAAAATCTAATATTATTGGTATATTACTTTTAACTTGTAATATTGCTACAACCATTTGTGCAAGATCATTTTTAAAACTATAACTTGTAACTTGTTACATTACTAATAATATTACTTGCTTTACTTGTAACTTGTAAATTTATTTCACAATGTTGTGCAATATAATTCTACAAGTTACAACTTGTACCTTGTCAATTCACTAGTAATATTAGTTTGTAATTTATTGTGCAATATGGCCCAGGTGGTTTGAACCCTTCTCACCAGTAGTAGTGTTGTGCGAAAACAAAAACAAATTGCGATTGACCACATGATGACCTGCACTAGATTTTATTGGTTGAAGTTTTCCAGCAGTCGAGCAGTCAGAGATAAAGATGATCACGAACTGCTGGACTGCGGACTGCTCGACTGCCAACTGCGATTTGTGAATTCACTTATATTAATGTAGGTGTACATTTATCTTCGACTGCCGACTGTGGACTGCGGACTTCCGGCTGCGCATTGTGAATCGGGACTTACATCTCGCCATTTTAAGCAAAATCACTTCTCATACTTGACCAAGCAAAATTAGTACAATTAAAGAACTTTAGAAGCTTGCATGATAGAAAATCAAATGTAATTAACCGCCAATAATCACACTGTAGTGTAATAAAACCAAATACTTGATAAAACTGCACCACAGAAAAAAACGCACAATTTTTATGAAAACACAGCAGCAGCATAAAACAAAACAATACTTTCTCGGAGTTCGTGATCCACAGGACGTTCACAGGTAATCATAGAATGTAGTCCCTGAAGGACGAATAATGGATGACCATAGGGATACATTTCAGGGATGAGCTACTGCCAAAACAACTATTTCTCGGAATTCGTGTTTCCCAGGACGTCCATGGGTGGTGGCAAACTGTAATACTATAAGGACGAGAAATGGACGACTATACGGATACAGTTCAGGGATGAACTGTGGACATCCTCTAAGGACGGCCATTGGAAATCCGTTGGTAACCATATGAAATAGAGCTACTAGCATATCCCTAAAAAATGACCACAGGGAGTCCTGAGGACCATATATCCTTGTCGTCCGTTGTGGATCAAAATTGGATGTCCATAAGGACAACTCGTGCTGGCTGGGTAATAACCATTTAACGTGGTTTAATAATTTTCCGCGGCCACTTAATACTAACAATAATGTGTTCTAAAGCTGTATTTATAATGTTCTAGTACAGAAAATCTAATATTGACAAGCTGTTAAGCTCACAGATGTTTTGTGTATTGGGCTTGTGTTTTGTGCACGAGAACCATTGTTCAATTGATTTAGCCTCTTGGATTAATATGCAATTATGTCTTAACCTATTATTCTGAGTGACTAATAATCTAATATTCTGAAAAATAATGTAAGCTTACCTAGTCATGTCCAAAAATAATGTATGGCGAGTGCTTTTCATTGTAATAAAGTAATACTGTCAAGAAAATTAATTCAGTATATGCAAATTTAATATTCACAATATAACTGAGATCTTAAAATTATAAATACAACTGTGTTGTCGATCTGCTGCAATATCACTCCTTCCTGTCCCAGGAAGCCTACCCACTCCAGACCCTTCCTAATTTTCCAACCACTTTCAGTCACCAAACCGTCCTGCGAAACATACCACTCTCTTACTGACCACACAAGCATAGACTGCTTGCCCCGTTCCATTCTTCTGTATACTTTTTTATTCTTCTCACATTGTTAATTCGTCCCCTATATATACCCTCCTAGATGTGTGACAATGTAATCCTCATCATCCTACCTCTCCACAACTTTGTAAAATTACATCATAATTACAGATGGCCTATAATTACAGCCCTACTTTCCATCCTGTCCTTCCTTTCTCCACATAACTTTCACCCCTCTTTGCACCTTTACGATTTCCTACATCTCGAATTCCGTGTACATATCCCATTCTGTATTTGAGTATTCCAACACTCACTGTACCATCAAACAGTATGCATTTTCCTTTATAGGTGATTCGAGATAAAGTGAGCACTCAAAAAAGTCCTGATTTTTTTTCTATTTCCACCAGTTTATATCTTTCCGCTGCATGTAAACTTAGACATTGCCATGTGCTTTTATTTACACAGGCTCGTACAATGTTTACATTTACATTATACTTCTCCGATAAGTGTTATCTGCAACATCTACTCATTAAATGAATGGGCGCTGTATATATGCTATACTCTATAGTATTAATAGTTGTAAATACATGTGAGTTAACATTTTATAACATTGTTTTCTCTTCATCGACTCTAATTGTTTACGACACACACTGTAGCCATTACTTATCTCGTAAATGCATGCATAGTACATTAATTTGTAATTCAAAACCACCACTATAATAACACATGACACACGCAATTAAAGAATTCAAGTTATGTTCAGCATACTTCCATGAACAACGATGATGCAGTTTACAAAAACAATAGAAAACGTACTTTCTTAATGTGTGGAACAGAAAAAAAGAAGTGTTGTTTCTATTTCCACATGCTCAGACTGGCGATCGTATAACATAAACGATTAGCAGTGATAATCAAAAATATTAGAAGTGAAGTAAGTGTTTATGAATGTGTTCACCAGAAACCCATATTTATTACGCAACGGACAAACACACTGACTCAACTCGCTTTCAAGCGAGCGAAGATGAAGCGGTGAAAACCTAACTGCGATGCCACCTGTCGAAGGAATTTTGGTGGCGCGAGCGTTAGCGGCAGTGTGACAACGGTTGTTATGAATTCAGCAGGCAGTTGCATCAATTTGTGTTGGCCTAATCAAGTAAAATTACACAGTCCATAGGTATGTCAATTAGAGCATAAATAATTATTTTAAGGCATATGGTATACAGAGAGGTCGATTACATCTTATGATCTTTCACTAAAGCGGTATTCAAATAAGGAAATACATCGAAATACATGCAATGATTCGCTATCAACCATACAAACAATAATGAAACTATTTTTAATGTTGACTAATATGCAGTAATGGCTAGTGATTTTTTCAAAGGTTAAATCGTTAGTTCTCACTTTATTCTGATTGACCTACACCTCGCTTTGCAGCAGAGTACCTATGTAGATATACTGTGTGGCTTTATCTATCTCTTGCCCACACCATGTATAAATTAATAAATGTCTACACACAAAGCCCTTTAAACCCGAATTTCCCCAGTTTGTTACAAACTGGAACTATCTACTATTAACTACTTAACACTTTATTTTAGACAAAATATCATGTATCCTGTAGCCAAAATTCAAATTTCCGATAAACCTCATTTCCGTGATACATTGCTGTCTACCATATACACAAGTAAGCTCTTAAATTAAAAAAATTCTCATAAGAATTTAACGTCTCTTAAATCAACACTTGTAAAGGAGCAACAGCCTAGTGTAAAATACTTTATACCTCCTCATTTGCCATACATTTCCTACACTTTCCCAACTCCTCTGTCAGAAAATTCTACTCTTCTGCAGACCTCCTAAGCACAGGCTGCATACTCTGTTCTGTTCTGCTTTCATCCTCGGAATTTACACACCATTAGTCAAACTACCTCTATACTCTGTCTTTCTCAATAATAAACTTCAATTACCCACCCTGGTTCTCCATTGACGAACTTGTGTTTCCTGACCAGACTTTCCACTGTTCTGTCCTTCACTTAGTTCCACACCAATTCCTTCATTATTACTGATTGGTGTGTGTTTCCATAGTCCTCACCAGCCTTTCCCTAACTTCTTCACCTATCATTTACCCATTTAGCTGCCCACCTTTGTACAAAAAATTATATATTTTAAACTATAATATCTTATCTAGACTCAACCACTACACCAACTTAGTTCAACATATATAATAGAAAAGAATACATATTTTTAAATATGATACTTAAACATTTATAGAAAAAATATTAAAGTGCCAAAATGTACACCAAAATATATAATTTGAACACCACACAAACATAGTGCAATATCAAGTATTTATCCAAGTTCTAGGCCACTCACCATGCAACCAGTTGGCTGCACCAGCAAAGAAGGTGCAGAGACACTTTGTCTTTTATGAGTAGGTACCAGTAATGAGTCTCCACAAGTACAGCATAATTTGAGAAGTGTTCTACTGCAGACTTAACTGACCAAATACGGTACATATTTTAATGAAAAAATCTGTTTTAATCAGAATTTCAATTTATTACATGTCCATATATTTAACATATATATTTGCTTTATAAACTATTCTCATATGTACTAATGCGAGCGGGAGTCGTGGTGAGGGTAAAATAGACTGATAACCCTCCGGTGAAGAGATTATTCGATTTTATCCAGCAGGGCAATGGCATGCGAGGACAGGTTGCCTGGTAGCGCCAACTCGTCTGGTGTAAGAGATGAGCAACTCAGTAAGCTATGTCATGCGGCCGACAGCCACGACAATAAAAATTCCCTCTTGCTCGACGACGTGTTTCACAGGGGAATCTTTAGGCATTCCCCACGCCTCGATGCACACAACAAAAGCACTCGCCAGGTATATTGGGCACCTGAATGTCCACGCTGAGAATACACAATACACTTAACAAGATTTTTGAGGAACCAGGAAACTTAAGGCCGTAAAGCATCAAGCCAATAAAGACCACCTTACTTACAGGTGTGAAGCTTTATTGGAACATCTCCGTAATCCAAACAGTATACACTCAAATGGCGGCGAAAAAATTGGGTCCCGACCTAGCCCGTCCGGTGGGCGAAGCTGCATGTGAAAAGCTAGCCAGGTGGGCTAGAGAGATAAATTGAATAATGAAACCCTTGGGCGCAATGAGTTGCATGGGTGAAGTGGTTCCTCCAGCACAGAAGTAAATTAAGAGAAAATGTTCCAGACAAATAAAGATGCTATTGATACACTAAAAGATTGAACAAAGATGAAATGGTGCCGGAGCGACACGAAGCCGACTGTCTTCGAATGCTGCTTATCGCCAACTGCCGAACGTTTGGCATACTTCCTGTGTTGGCAGCGTTCGCGCCAAACGTTCGTCAAAACACAAAATGCACTTTTAAAACAAAGAATAAAGAATCAGTAAATTTTAAATTATTATGCTTGTTGGCTAGAGTCCCAAACATCTTCGGGGAATGTTTATGTTTTAATATTACAATTTTTTTAAGTTTCTAAGTAATTTTGTATTGTGCTGTATTATTTTGTGACCAAGTAAATTTCAGCTCTAGATTAATTTTGAAAGCACAATAAACACTGGCATCAATTTAGAATAAAAAACAATTTAATTTACTTTAAAAATTATTTGAATCACATCACGTGGTCGAGCTCACCAAATGGGCGGGTTCAAGATGTGTCCAAGGCACAGGGGTGTTTCTATGAATTTAATGGTTAAGCCTGACGTAGCATTATAAAAATATTTAAAAATGAATTTAAGGTTACACCTGGCCTCGGAATTGAACCACCATGCATTGGTATAACCCACGTTCCCTATTTCACTCTGGAGTTGTTGGAGAACGTGATGCATTGTAAAAGTGTTATATTGGCTTACTTAGGAAACGGGGCACTTTCCCACCAATGGTTGGAGAAAATAATTTAGCGGCGCACACACTGCCACCACCTGGCGTCACAAGGGCGGCGCCTCGACGACGCCACCTCTTGGGTCTATGTGGCTGGGTGTGTTCCGATATGTGTTGGCAGTACTGCCACCTCGACAATTCCAAATGGGTGACGCGGTGCGCACGATGGGCTTCGGTAGAGGAGATGCGAAACGGTATGCGTCAAAAGTCCCGCCCCGGAAGCCCGTCAGTGATCCTCTAGTTCTGTATCGCCCAAGGTGTGCTGCTGAGGCGGCCATGGAGCGAGATCCAAGGAGGCCGCAGTTGGGAGGGGCAATGTGTGCACCAGGTCTCCTGTCTCTCACAGCACCTGCATCGGTTGAACACCCGGGTCTTACCTTCTGAAAGCCTGCAACAAGCCAGGAGGTGAGAGCTGGCTGCTCCCACCCAGTGGCAACTGAGCAGATGTGACATTATTCCTCCCATAGGGACTGTCATGAGTGGGCGTTCCCATCACCATCATTCCTGGTGCAGCACCATGGTGGCGGGGTTGGGCCGAATCGGCAGGTGATGTCCCAACGCCAGGTGTCGGGGCGTGTACGACTCCATCGACGGGTGGTAGATTCCTTGCCGAGACTCTTTGGACTGTCTGGTTCAGTGGGCACACTGGTTCCCTGTTGCTGGTGTCAGCTAACTCTCCACGGTGTCTACCGTCAGTTGCCACAGTCCACGGTGTCCGAATCGTGAACCGGCACTATATGCAACCAGTGTGTGTGCTGTCTGCTGCATGTAGTGTGTCTGGCAGCGCCTTCCTGGCGTCTCTGGTTGGGATGGCGAGGTGGTGCGTGATGTCGCGACATCTCCGCCCGATGCACCTCGCAGGTCATCACGGTAGATCTCTGTGATTCTCCCATTCTGGGGTCGGACGACCCAATGGTGTCCGCTCCACTTCGTGTCAAAGATGGTGCAGGAGTTTTTCTTCCCTGCCGATAGCGGGCGTGTATTAATGAACACGTGCTGGCATGGCTGGAGTGGTGAGGGAGGTCTGCCTGTGCCTTTAAGCCATTGTTGCATGCAACACTGTTAGTTGGCCTTCATGTCCTCATGTCACTCTTGTTGTCTGGTGGCACTCGCTGCAGCATCTTCTGGTCCTAGCTTGTTTGTGTTTGTGCAATGGTCTGAGATTGCATCTTAGCAAGATAGGTGCCAGCGACTGGCCTGTCACTCTGCGTCATGGTGTAAATGAGGTGTCTGGTAGATGTTCTGCCCAGGTCTCGTGGTGCTTCCCCACATGGAGTCGGAGCTGCGTTTTCAGATCCTGGTTCCGGCGCTCCATGGGGTTGGCACGCTGGTGGTACACTGGTGTCATGTTGTGCTGGATGCACCACCTCTCGCAGGTGTTTATCCACTTTTTGGCAGTGAATTGCATGCTGTTGTCACTAAGCAGCACCTTGGAGTAACCCCATTTTGCATAGAATTCTGTGACCATGGTGCGCACGAGGTTCTCCACTCGACTGCTCGGGAGTGCATATGCTACCGTTCACCTCGAAAACATGTCTGTCATGACCAGGATGAACCTTTCCCTTCTGATGCCCCTGGAATAAGGGCCCATGATGTCAAGGGCGACTGACTCGAATGGTCGTTCCGGTATGTGTGGTTTCTGTTGCTGTTCACCGTCAGTCCTGCATGACATTTCAATTGTACGTTTCTCATAGGCATACATGGTGTTGCACTGCTCTGGCCAGTAGAAGAGGTAGTATACATTGTGAGTTGTCTGGTGCACTCTAGGGTGTCCGGCGAAAAGTTTGTCATGGGCATTGCGGAGCACATTCTTCCATTCCTCACGGGGTTCGTACACCTACCAGGGCCTTTCCTGTTGTGGGTAATGCATTTCGACTCGGCTATCTGCTACATGCCAGTGGCTCTCCATACCTTTGTCACACTTCTCATGTGTCTCTTGGCATGTTGCACAGTCTCACTGTGGTGCCAACACTTTCTTATATACCTTGTTAATATTGGTTGTGCTGTACCTCGGTCAGCTGGTATAGCAGCACGTCCACTCTGCTCGGTCCAGGTGGTAGGATATCTTCCCATTCAGTCTCGTCGCATACACTGACGTCAGTACACGGCACACATTACAGCATGTCAGCCAGCTGGTTGTCGTTCCCTGTGACGTGTTCGACCTCGAAGTCGTATCCTTGTAGTGTCATGGAACATAGCGCAAGTTTGCTAAGTGACTCACACATAGACTGTAGCCACACGAGGCATCTGTTGTCTGTATGTAAAATAAATCGCTTATATTCCAAGTACATTCTGTAATGTTTGACTGCCCAGACGACTTCCAAATACCCTTGCTCATTCTCGTGGTACCGCCATTCTGTGAGTCCGAACTTGGCACTCGCGAAATCTAAAACACAGTGCTCCCCCTTCTCGCCATACTGGTACAGCACCATACCGATCCCCTCCTGACCTGCATCGGTTTGGAGATAGAGGGGGTGCTGACTGCCATAATTGGCTAGGGTCTCGCACCTGGCGAACGCCATCTTGACGCTGTTGAATGCCTTGTCCGCCTCAGGGGTCAGTTGGTACCGCCTCTTGGGTGAGAGTAGTGTGGTCAGTGACACAGGTATGGTCGCAAATTCTTTCATATTCTCGCGGAACCAATTTATGGGGCCAAAAAATTTCCGCATCTGCTTGCACGTTGCTGGCGGCTGGCACTCCTCTACTAGTTGCAGATGTACGGCAATGGGTTCCATTCAACTCTCGTTGACCACGTCGTCTTGAAACTCAACGTTCACATTCTGTATGTGGCACTTGTGTAAATGTGCAAGTCAGCGCTTTTATGGCAAGTCTCTCAAGGGCAAGCGACAGGTGGATCAGATGTTCTTCCCATGTGTTGGTCAATATCAACACATAATCAAGGTATGCTAGCATGAATAGCCCTACGTGTCCACCTAGCACCTGTACCATCATTGTTTGGAATATGGTGGGCACTCTTCAGATCTAATGGCATGGCGCAGGTAGCCACGGCGATCGATTTCCTCAGGCGGGGAAGTGCTGTCCTTGGCATGTGCACAGCCACCCCCTGAATGGTTGGGGAGTGTGGGTAGTGAGCGCTGGAGTGCGGTACCAAGATGGCCGACTTTGTGCATGCTCTGTCCTTGTCACACACAATGGTGACGTTGTTTTCCAGAATTCCGATATGTAATGCGTGCTGCACGCTGATCTAGATGAGCGAAACACCATGTGCAGGAGACGGCACACCCACTGGTTGCATAAATCGTCTCTTCACGAATCGGACACCACGGACAGTGGCAACTGAAGGCAGATGCCATGGAGAGGTAGCTGACACCAGCAACGGGGAACGGGTGCACCCACTGAACCAGACAGTCCAAAGAGTCTCGGCACGGAATCCACTGCCCGTCGACAGAGTCGTACTCGCCCCAAACCACATGCCTACGCAGCCCAACCCCACCCCACGGTGCTGCACCAGAGAATATGGTGATGGCACTGCTTACTCACGACAGGTCCAAAGGGAGGAACAACAGCGCTTCTGCCCAGTTGTCAATGGATGTGAACAGCCGGCGCTCAACTCCCGGCCTGCTGCAGGCTTTCAGAAGGTACGAATCGGGTATTCAACCAATGCAGGTGCTGCAAGAGACAGGAGACTGGGAGGAAACATCACCCCTCCTAAACTGCGGCTGCCCTGGACCCCGCTCCACAGCCGCCTCCGCAGCCGCACTCAGGCGACACAGACTCGGAGGATCACTGACAGGATGAGGGGGACCCAAGAATCCTCCGCCGATCAGCGCACCTAAGGCTAGGGTTGCACACTGTGTATCCCGCCTGCCCGCGTGACCTTATATCCCAGACAACAGTGGCAGTGGTACTCTCCGTTCACTAGCCACCATAGTCAAGATGCTATGCACTCCACCCGCAGGTAACTGGCCCACAGAGCTTTTCTTGCTGCAGGTAAGGCACCGATCAGCATGCCTGAGGCAAGGGTTGCACACTCTGTGCCCTACCTGCACGGGTATCCTTACATCCAAGCTAACGGTGGCAGTGGCACCGCCCGCTCATCAGCCACGGCACCTAAGGCGCTATGCAATTCATCCGCAGGCAGCAGTCCCATGGAGCTTCTCCTCCTTCATGTAAAGAGGCGGCGGCATCAGGGTGGGCAGACGGATTTCCAGGGAAGGGGTGGACTTTTGAAGTGGACTGTCTCGCATATCCTCTGCCAAAGCCTGTTTTGTGCACAGCGCAACACCTTTGGAATGGCCGAGGTAGCAGCACCACCTCCACATATTGGAACACACCCGGCCACCTGGACCCAAGAGGCAGCGATGTCCAGGCGCCACCCCCTTGATGCCGGGTAGTGCCAGTGTGTGCACCGATAAATCATGTGCACCCATTGGTGGGAAAGTGCCCTGTTTCCTAAGTCTGCCGTGATAACACTTTTACAGCCAGTCATATGCTCCAACAACAACAGAGTGAAATAGGAAATGTGGGTTATACCTACACATGGTGGTTCAATTCCGAGGCCAGGGGTAACCTTAAATTCATTTTTAAATTCTGAAATAATATTATGTTGGGCTTAACAATTATTTTCGTAGAAACACCCCTGTGCCTCGAACAAATCTTGGACTCGCCCACATGGCGAGCTTGACCACATGGTGTAATTCAAATTATTTTAAAATTAAATTTAATTGTTTTTATTCTAAAATGATATTAGTGTTTTATTGTTTTTTTTTTCAAAATAAATCTAAAGCTGTAATTTACTTTGCATAGTACAAAATTATTTAAAAATTTAAATATTTGTAATATTAAAATATAAACATTCCCCGAAGATGTTTGGGATTCTAACCAGCAAGCATAATAATTTAAAATTTACAGACTCTTTATACCTTGTTTCAAAAGTGCATTTTGTGTTTTGACGGATGTTCTGCGCGAACCTGCTACCGATGCTGGAAACACGCTAAGAATTCTGCAGTTTGCGATAAGCGGCATTTGAAGGCTGTCAGCTTCGTGTCGCCCTGGGCCCCATCTCATTTTTGTTCAATCTTTTAGTGTATCAGTTGCATCTTCATTTGTCTGGAACATTTTCTTTTAAGTAACTTCAGTGCCGGAGGAACCACTTCAACCCTGCAACTCATTGCACACAGGGGTTTCAGTATTCAATTTATCTCTCTAGCCCACATGGCTAGCATTTCACACGCAGCTTCGTCCACCGAATAGGCTAGGTCCGGACCCACTTTTGTCGCCACCATTTGAGTGTATACTGTTTGGATTACAGAGACGTTCCAATAAAGCTTCACACCCATTAGTAACTTGGTCTTTATTGTCTTGATGCTTCACGGCCTTAACCCTGATACCAAAATAAGCTTGATTCAGGCATGAATCAAGCTTGCCATGACAAGTCTGCAAGCTTGCAGCAAGCTTGTCATATCAAGCCATGAGCTTGAACCAAGCTAACTAGTTTCCACACAACAAGCCTGCAGCAAGCTTGCGAGGAAAGCTTGATTCAAGGTTGCTGCAAGCTTGTAGCAAGCTTGCCTCGTTCAAAGCAGGATACAACTGTTAAATATAGGCTTGACTCAAGCTTGAATCAAACTTACCAAATAGGGCTTGTAATAGCAAGCCTAAATCAAGTCAATTGCAAGCTTGCAGCAAGCTTACATGCTATCTGGGAAGGTTCCAGGGTCCTCAAAACCCGCAGATCTTATTAAGTGTATTGTGTATTCTTAGTGTGGGCATCCAGGTACCCTATATACTTGGCGAGTGCTTTTGTTGTGTGCATCGAGGCGTGGGGAGTGCCTAAAGAGTCCCTTACGAAACAAAACATCGAACAGGAGGGAATTTTTAACACAGTGGCCGTCGGCCGCACGACTTAGCTCACCGAGTTGCTCGTCCATTACACCAGACGAGCTGGCACAACCAGGCAACCTGTCCTCGCACGTCATTGTCGTGCAGGATAAATTCTAATACTCTCTTCACCGAAGAATTATCAGTCATTTTTACCCTAACCGCGACTCCCACTAGCATCAACTATAACCAAATACCACTCCATTCCTCCTCCCTCGCTCAAAACCATCAGAATTCAGGTAACCGTTTTAATTACGGCCATATTCCGTTTCATTTAAACTCTTAAACAAACTTTGTTTATTTAAACAATTTGCTGACCCAAATGTGAAGACTACTAATCTCAGCTGAAGGTCTGGGTAGGAGGTGAATTTTAACAAAGCTACTGACCTCATCTCGCACAAAAATATGAAGAAATAAACAGTAAATATGGTGGAAGATTAGTGGTTAGAGAATTTAACAAACGAGAATAAAGGCAAAAGCCTGTATTGTGTTTGTTTTTTTTGCGTAAATACTCTCACTGAAATAGCAATATGTGGACAGCAAAAAGCATTCTTTTCAGCATCTCTAAATTAATCAATTTCAAGAATAAATTCCCGCTTCTGTGTTATGCTTGTACAATCAGCTTATGTAAAATAAATGTCAGTTATTTATGTTTATTAATAGGTCTACCACGTTTTACATTCTGGAAAGTACTAATTTCATAATTTCTTATAGCTATTTAGTATAAGCAAACCAAGTTGTAAAGCAATGCTTATTGCTTATGTATTTTTTCTAGGAGTGAGAGGTTATGCACGAAAATCATACACTTGCCTAGGCCTATGTCTATGTGATCATATATATTTAATTTTACCTTCATGCCAAATTGTTTGTTCATGTGATGTTGAATGAGAAATTGTAAATATACTTAGGTCAACACACAATATGGTTCGTTATTGCCTATGAAAATCTATTCAAAATTAACTTGTACAATGACGACTGTTGTATCATCTCGTTTTACCATGGTCTACTGAGTTGAAAACATTTTTGTGTTAGCCTACTTTTCAAGAAAAATTATTCTGAAAACTTAAATTCTGGAGATTGAATGTGTGTGCTGTATTGCCTAGGCCTAGTATTTATGAGAGCAGAAGACAATAAAGAAAAATAAATTGTCTACCAAATCCTGTAGTTAAAATTGCACAATGTTTAACATAACAGTTAGCTGGATTGTTTATATTAAATTGGCAAAAAAATTATAAATGTAATTGATTACAGGGCTGTGGGCCTACATCCCAAAATTACCCATTTGAATATAATCTAACTGCTGCAAAGTAACTACTGTAAATCCAGAAAACATCATGCAACAAATGGTAGCGAGGCAAAAAAATTTTGATTGTTGGAAATCTTTAATGAAAATTTTACTTTAAAATTGGTCAGCTGTCTGGTGACAAGGAAACCCGCTGCCCAATCCCCTTTTCAATCCCTCCACCAACCCATGACACTTCCGTACTAACCTATTCTTGCTATCATGGTGTTTTTTTACCTTCAGTTCTCATTCTAACCCTTTGTAGTTTCCTCTTTTGGTCTCCTTTTACCCTGAAGATCTCACAGTGTACCTTGTTACCAAGCTTTTCAGCTGTGCCCATGCTTCCACACCTCTCACCACCTTGAACATCCTTATAGCTGCTCCAACTTCCTCGTCTCTCTTGAACTGTGTTCCTACACCTCCCCCTCCCAAAAAAAGCTCTTACCATTTCTGAGGTTGTTTATTCTTCCTCTCCCCTTTATCCTCCAGCTCTTATCCACTTATTTATAACCCACTTAGCTGCCCTTTTATGTATCTAATTTTTTTTAGTTATATCTCACAGAAATCATATTACTCAAGAGATATACGATTTGTAATTTCAGTTCATAATATAAGTTCCTCTTCTAGGTACAAGTCCCAGCTGCTGCATAATATTGCAAAATGTGTCTCACCATCATGCACCCCTTGCCATTACTTTCCTCTCTGTTCCCCTCAAAAACCTCCCCAGCAGTGCCAGTGCTCTTCACCCTTAACTGAGGATTAGTTACTCTCTTCACCTGACACTGCTTAATGTAGCCGGTGAAGATGCCATAGACCTGGCAACCACCTTTGGCCTAAGTGATGCGGACATGGATGACTACAACAAGCTCATTCAAGCCTTCGATAATTACGCCGCGCCGAAACGAAATGAGACTTACGAACATTATATGTTCAACCAGTGTATTCAGAAGGAAGGCGAGCCTTTTGACCATTTTTTAACCGAGGCCTGAAAATTAATTAAAAGCTGTGGATATGAAGACCAAGAAGAGAGCATTTTGAGAGATCGGATTGTCATAGGAATTAGAGACAATAGACTTCGGGAAGCCTTACTACGAGTTGAGGATCTTAAACTCGAACAAGCCATCCGAGATTGCAGAAAAGCTGAACAGAGTAAAATGTTCAGCAAAAGGCTTCAGGGTCAAGAAAAAGAAGACAATCCAGTTACAGTGGATGCAGTGATTGCACGAGGACGAAAATCCCAGACAAAAGTCTACAGTGAAAAAGGGGGTGAGTTCCCTAAGTATAGAACACCAAGTAGTTATTTCAACCAGTCTCGGGACACCAGTAATGACCAGCAGTTTAAGACTTGTGGGAAATGTGGAAGGTCACATAAGTTTGGAATATGCCCTGCATATGGCAAAACATGCCTAAACTGTCAACGTAAAGGACACTTCTTCAAACAGTGTTCCAAACCAAAACAATCACAAGTACATGAATTGGCGGGAAATGTTAATGATAGTGATGTTTCGGACTCATTCTACTGTGATCAGATAAGAGTTGATACACTAGAAAGTACACAGAGAAAGGAGTGGATACAAGGTGTGGATATTCTTGGTCACAATGTTGCATTTAAATTGGACACTGGATCAGAAGTGAATATACTGCCATTAGAAGTTTTCAAAAACATCAGGGGTGAAACGAAAATGAACAAAACCAGTGCAACTATTGTAGCATACGGAGGTACCAGATTAACGCCTGTAAGTAGTGTGAATCTTGAGTGTAAAGTGGGTGAAGCAAAACACAACCTCAATTTTATAGTTCTGAAGACTAGTGCCTGTCCAATCCTAGGATTGGAAGCATGTGTACAGCTGGGGCAAATTCAGCGCGTTGATAGTGTGACTGAAAAAACAAGTGATGTGTATGTTAAAGATGCTTTTGTTAGTGATAACAAAGATGTGTTTCACGTGTTAGGTAAGTACCCAGGCCAGTGTAGTATTGTAACAGAGCCTAATGCAGAGCAGGGTAGGCGACCGGCAATGCGCAAACCAAGAATTATTAATGAGAAACTTAAACCTCTTCTGGATCAGTTGGAGGCTAAAAGTGTTACACAGCCAGTCAACAAGGTAACACCAGAATGTTTTGTCAGTAATCTTGTGGTTGTTGAGAAACCAAATGGTGGGCTGCGACTGTGCCTTGACCCTGCAGACCTAAACAATGTGATTAAATGTAAACCTTACCCCATCCCATCTCTCAGTGAAATAAGTGACAAATTGTGTGGAAAGAAGTACTACACAGTATTTGACATAAAATATGGCTATTATCATTTTGAACTAGACAAACAGTCAAGCCACAAATGCTGCTTTTCGACCCCATATGGGGTTTACAGATTTCTGCGCCTACCATTTGGTGTCTCAAATGCACCTGAAAACTTTCAGGAAAAAAATGATTCCATATTTGGTCAGCTTCGAAATGTTACAGTGTATTTTGATGATATTGTAGCTTATGGAGACACTGAACAGGAACACGATGATGCTGTGCAGTCAGTCATCAACCAGGCAAGGCTTAATAATGTAAAATTTAATGAGCAGAAACTCCAGTACAAACAAAGTAGTGTACGATATGTAGGGCAAATATTCTCTTTTGCAGGAAAGCAACCTGACCCAAACCGGGTTCAAGCATTGTTAGGTGTAGAACAGCCAAAAAACAGAGAGGAACTGCTGCGTGTTATGGGTATGTTCAGTTATGTGAGAGAGCACGTTCCAAACTTTGCGGCTGTGGCAGCTCCCTTGAGGGAACTGCTAAAGGCAATGGTGGAATGGAACTGGTTTGACACGCACACGCAGGCTTTTCAAGAACTAAAAAATAAAATAGCGGCAGCAGCCACGCTGACCAATTTTGATTCTGCATTGCCGATCACTATTCAGGCAGATGCGTCCAAGTCAGGGATAGGGTGTTGTTTAATGCAGAATGGTAGGCCGATAGCATATGCATCGCGCAGTTTGACACCTAGTGAGGTTAATTACGCTCAAGTAGAAAAGGAACTACTTGCAGTTGAATGGTCTCTAAAAAAATTTTCATGATTTAGTGTATGGGTACCCAGTCAAGGTGTTTACCAACCATAAACCACTGGTCTCGCTAATGCAGAAAGAACTGCACAGAATAGGGTCAGCCAAACTTAAATGACTGCGACTTAAGTTGTACAAGTACAATGTTACTCTTGAGTACAAGCCAGGCAAGGAAATGTTTGTAGCAGACCTGCTATCTCGGGCTTTCCTAGCTGACCCAGTACCTGAGGACCCCTCTATGCTCGAAATGGTACATTCATTGCAATGTTTGCCCTTCAGCGATAGTGCTAAAGAGGAATTGGTAGCAGCAACTGTGGAGGACCCATCTCTCCAAGACCTAATCCGGTATTATCAACAAGGCTGGCCTAAACAGATAGCGCA
>PNEQ01076849.1:0-48247 GCA_003012365.1 Medauroidea extradentata | reverse complement strand
TTCATGCTAAACGATACAGAAGCTGACTGTATTAGAGTTGTTGTGCCTGTTGCACTCAGAGGGAAAATGCTGAAACTCTTACACGAGGGACATTGTGGAAGAGATAAATGTAGAGCAAAGGCAAAGCAGGCATTTTATTGGCCTGCAATGCATGACCATATTGATTTGTTCATTAAAATGTGCAAGGTGTGTGAGGTGAATCAACCTGCCAAGCAGAAAGAACTACTGTGTAGTAAACCACCACTCCAGTTAAGATGGGAGTAGCTTTCAACTGATATACTCGAGCATTGTGGCAAGAGTTACTTAGTCACAGTGGACCATTTCTCTTCGTGGTTAGAAATAATTCCTATCAAAGACAAATCAATTGTGTCTATAGTTGAGGCATTTAGGAATGTGTGTGCAACTCACAGGAACCCCAAAACAGTATATTCTGACAATGTACCCTTCAATTCGTATACGTTCAGGCAATATTTACACAGTATTCACTGCACATTAGTCACCTCTAGTCCGAAATACCCTCAAAGCAACGGCCATGCTGAAAAGGCTGTCAGCATTGCCAAGGGAATCCTTCATAAGAGTCGTCTAGATTCTACAGTCTGGAGAGAGCCGTTGACAGCATACAGGAATACCCCGATAGTTTCACTAAAGGCATCTCCAGCCCAACTATTAATGAGTAGGAGGTTGCGCTGTGGGTTGCCAGTAACCAGGCAGAATCTTGAACCAAAGTTTCAGGAGGGAATCAGGGAGAAGTTAGAGGACAACCAGCACAAAATGGCAGCATGGTACAATAGAAATGCCACACTTAGGTCAGACCACTTTCAGCCTGGAGACAGTGTACTAATCAGTACAGGCAGGGGTGACCAGTGGAGAAAGGGCAGGATTGTAGGAAAGCATGACACACCTCGGTCTTATCGTGTGATGACAAGTCAGGGGACCATTGTCAGGAGGACGTCAAAACATACACGTAAATCCTTTGCTCAGCCAGCTGAATATCTGTCAGATGAAAGTGATGATTTTGTAGGAGGGTTTGACTGCAAGGTTAGTATTAAACCTGCTGCAGACAATAAGTCAAACCATGAACACACAAACAATGATCATAGCAATATCACTGAGGGGTCAGAGAACAAAGATAAACCTTTCTATGGGTTTCATAGAAACAAGGAAAATGCAGGCGTAGGGGGTTACAAGTTGAACATCAGTAACTGTGAGAATGGCAGGGATCGAAACGAAAGTTCAAAAAAACCTAATGATGAGAGTGAACAGAAAGTCATGAGGAGCGGTAGAGTTATCAGACAACCACATCGACTGATTAGCATGTAAGAAAGAAGGGCAAGATGTTGGAGGATTAGCACGTAAGAAAGAATGGGGAGATGTTGGGGTAATATGTAACTCGAAAGTTGGACAACCTGTGTTGGAGGATTTGCATGTAAGAAAGAAGGGGGAGATGTTGGAGTAATATGTAACTAAGAAGTTGGACAACCTGTAGATAGTAGTAGGAGAGGAGCGGCCAAGATGGTGTAGATTGTAGCAGGCATTGTGAATGTAGTACAAATAAAGACAGAGTTAAAATACGTACAGTGTGTGTCTCTTTATTACAAATTTGAGACGAACACTTAAACACTGAACACACTACAGTAATCAGTTTCAGTGGCTGAGTGTGTTGTAATTGTACACACATAATAAGGTAATTTAACTTCTAATTTGAGTTCTGTAAACTACTTCCTTAAAAACCCACTAAACCCCTACTAAAATTTCCAACCTCCTTATGTTTCACAAACTCCTCCAAAGGTAAAATTTACTCCATCAGCATAAGCATAAGTGAACAAGTGAGTGATTTTGGTCAGTGCTGGTGAGGTGTGACATGAGGTGAGTATGAAGTAGATAGCATCGGAATGTAGGGGCGGAAGGAAAATATAAGCATAAAACTGCCTACGAAACCAGCTACACAATTACAAAAATATTACTTCACTCTTATTTTATAGGAACGTCAGCAGGAAGTACTACAGGTAATTTATTATTTATCACGTATTTAAGAATTTTATTGATGCTGCATAAAACAATAATGCATATTGTGTTTGTACCATATTCCACACTTGTGCACAACTCTAACCCTGTAATAGTCAGCCCTAATTTTACACTATAGATAATACTGACTTGTTTCAGACAAAATAATTTTTAATGTACGTGGTTAAAGGCCACGAAGCATGTCACTTACCAAAATAGACGACTGCACCCTGAGTGCGTGTGAAGGAACAATTGCTTGAACTAGGATGCCACAAACTCGAGAGAAGCATTATATAGATCACTAAATTTGTTTACAACTTAAAATAATTTACATGCAGTTCCTTTTCAATTGGTTGGGTGTTTTTTTAATTTCTGTACATTGTATACTCTCCAACCCATTATTAGCATTCTAAGTTATTCCCAGTCATCATTAGCTTCATGATTCTAACAATCCTGTTCCTTAAACACTAACAAGTACGTGCTTGAAGTATTTCTGCTGTTTATTTGTAGGCCTAATTGTCACTGCCTGTCCCAACATACCTCTTAACACTGGGAAACTTATTTTATAACACTGCTTGTAAAAGTGTACGAGTTGTGTTCTACGATTTACATGATTTGGTGGATACATCTACACTTTCATGTGCCCAAGGTGAAAAACAAAACGTTCAGTTTCTCTGTTTTTAACCTTGTATTCTTGTATTCTGTTCATGAAGTAATGTTTTTATGTTAGTCTGTTTCATTCAGTTCATAGTGATTTATGCATGGTTCAAGTGGAACGCTTTATTACTTTATCTAATTGTACATATTACAATGATACAGTTTAAAGTAGATGCCTCCCTGAAGTTTGTGACAATCAGGCTTACCCTGGGCATTGATGAAATATCCTCAATGGCAGAATCTTCTATCACCGGAGCACTCTTTACTGTTGTAATGTTCAATACACAACATCTGACAAACGAATAAATAATGACACGTTGTAATGTTTATGTGTCTCTGTCATGACTCGCGCCATTACACTGTCGATGTTCACTTGTCACACACACACAAGTACACAAACCCTACAACACTATATCATAATAACACTACACCTCTCTTACACTATATAATAACACTACACCTCTCTTACTCAGATATGTTCACTATGATTAGAAATCCTCAACTACTGCCAACACTTTATTACAACACTACACCTCTCTCCCCTCAAGAACCTTCACATGTCTAATACTGCAGGTTTTCTCACGGCTCTACCACTACATGTGGTATTATGCAACTGATGTGTGCTGTTTCTCCTTGTGATCTTCATTTCTTGGCCCCCTGCGTCTTCTACTGCTGGGAAACCATGGAAAGGAGTGTTGTCTGCTGAAGCCGGTGACCTCGATGGAAACTCAGCTGTATCTGGTGATCTTACTTGAAACCCGCGAAAGGGTGATTCCTCTGCTGGAACTAGTGACCTCTCTTGTGTCCTTTCTTGACGAGTATCCTTTTTTGGAGTCCCCGTTGCAACCTCCCTTTCAATTTGTTTGGTTGTAGTTTCCACCGTTGGTTCTGGATGTGTGTATGTAATGTTTCTGTTGCTACCATTCTTTTCCACAGGCACTTTTATCAGCTGTCTTCTGTTCCTGCGTAGTGAACCTTTTTCTGTAGCTATGATGTACGATCTAGGTGCCTTCAATGCCTGTTGCACTCGTCCGTAACGTCTCATATCTCGTATCCAAACTGTACTGTCAACTGGCAATGGTTGAAGATCCTTTGCTCCTCTTCTGTCATCATGATTTTTCTTGTTTCGATACTTCAGAGCCTCATCTCGCTGCCTGAACTGTGCCATAGCTGCATCCTTCCATTAAGGGATCAGCTGCGAGTGGACCGTTGGCAGCGTATTCCTCAATTTTCTTCCATGCAACAATTCCGCTGAAGAGAGACCTGATTCGAGTGGTGTACATCGATACGCTAGAAGCCCTAGATTCGGATCTTCAGAGCTAGAAAGGATTCGTTTTGCAATGTCCACTGCCTTTTCAGCTGCACCATTGGATTGTGGGAACCGGGAACTGGATGTGACCGTGTTGAAACCATACTCCTTGGCAAACTGTTTGAACTGAAATGACGTGAATTGTGTTCCCCCATCTGTTCTTACAGTTTCAGGTATCCCATGCCTTGCAAATATGTTTTTCAACCTAGCTATGACTGAACTGGAAGAGATTTTTTCCAAACTTACCACTTCTAGAAATCTAGAAAAGTAGTCCTGTATAACTAGTAAGTGCTTTCTCTTGAGTTCCATTATGTCCAATCCTAACATCAGCCATGGTCTACTAGATAATGGTGTGGACATCAGAGTTTCTGCTTGTTGCTTCCTCTGCCCTAGGCATCTAGTACAGTTTTCCACCATCTTTTTAACCTCACTTGAAATGTTTGGCCACCGCACTGACTCATTCGTACGACGACGGCATTTGACAATCCCCATGTGACCTTCATGTATGCGCTGCATCATGTCTGGTCGCAAAGCTTTTGGGATCAAAAGTCGATTCCCTTTCAAGATGAGCCCCTCATTGTACGTCAGTTGCCCTCTCACCGACCAATACAAGGAATCTTTGTGGAAGCCCTTTTGGATACTTTCTTTCAACTGTTGGCATTCCAAATCCTCTTCTTGCGCTTTTTGTATTTCTGCCAGACGAATGTCTGAGAACGGCATCTCTTGTATGACATTGTGTATGTGCGATTCTTCTTCTAGAATGTCTTGGCCTTCTTCCAGTGGCTTTTCGGTTGGTGTTCGTGACAGTGCATCAGGCACATGAAAATCCTTTCCATGCACATGCTGTAATGTGTATCTGAAGCACATCAGTCTCATTCGAAGTCTCTGTAGCCTTGCAGTCAAATCTGCTAATGGTTTAGAGTCCAACAATGTCAACAACGGCTTATGATCTGTGATGATATGGACATTTGCACCAGTTATATATTCACGAAACTTTTCACAGGCCCATGTTATAGCAAGGGCATCTTTTTCTATTTGTGCATACCTAGTTTCAGTCTCGCTTAGACTTCGGGATGCATAGAGAACTGGTTTTCACGTTTTATCGCCCTGTTGTTGTTCTAAGACTGCTCCTAAACCATATGAAGATGCATCAGCTAAGATCCTCAAATCTGCACCTCGTTTGTACAGTGCCAGAGTAGGTTGTTGCGTCAGTTCCTCTTTTATGGCCTGCATTGCTTCCTTCTGTGCTTTGTCCCAGATCCATTCGTTTCCCTTGATCAATAGTGCTCGTAAGGGTTGTATTTTGATTGATAAGTGAGGGATGAACTTCATGAGGTAATTTGCCATCCCCAGGAACCGGCGCAGCTCGTTAACATTCTTAGGTTCAGTCATATCCCGTATAGCCTTTGTTTTCTCTAAATCTGGTTGTACTTTTCCTTGACCGATGATATGCCCTAAAAACTTCACTGTGGACACTTTGAATTGGCACTTATCTTTATTGAGCGTCACTCCTTCTTCTTGTAACTTTCTCAGCACTACCTCTACCCTTTCATCGTGTTCTTCCAGTGGTGCACCATAAATTAAGATGTCGTCTACTTGGTTCACGACCCCTATCATTCCTTCTAATATTTCCTGCATCCTACGTTGGTAATGCTCAGGACCGGAAGTTATACCAAAGGGCAGACGGTTAAAGTAGAATCGTCCAAAAGGAGTCAAAAATGTGGTTAGTATTGCACTAGTCTTGTCTAAGGGTATCTGCCAAAATCCTTTTGAAGCATCCAACTTCGTGAACACTTTTGCCTCCCCCAGCTGTGACAGCGACTCATCGACGGAAGGTAACTGAAGGCGTTCTCTGCACACAAATCTGTTTAATTGTGTGTAATCAACACAGATTCTCACTGCCCCCTCCTTTTTGGGCACTACCACCATTGATTCACACCACTCCGTTGGTAAACTGATTGGTGTTATCACTCCTTCTTGCACCATCTGCTGCAACTCTTTGCTGACCAAGTCCCTAAGAGGCAGTGCTACTCTTCTTGGTGCCGCAATTGCATATGGTTTACTGTCCTTCTCTAATGCAATCTTGTATACTTTCTTAAGCTTCCCTAATCCCTTAAAAACCTCAGGAAACTTAGTTACAAATTTTGTGGTTTTGTGTGTAGGCCTTATCGTGTTGTTCTTAATTTCCTCTACTTGCCTAGCTTGACCTACATGAACAATGTTAAATGCTCGTAACGCTGGCCTGCCCAGCAATGGTACCTGTTGTCTTGATACATTAAATATCTCTTGTTCGCTGCACTGACCCCCTATGGCCAAGACAGTCTGTGCCACTCCTATGACTTCTATAGCTTGTTTTCCTGCACCAAAAAGCCTCTTGTTGGTCTGTTTCACATCTATATCCAACTTTTCACTCAACTCTCTGCCAATTACCGTTACATCTGCACCAGTGTCTACTTTAAAGTTGACAGTTTGCCTGCCTACATGTACCTGAATATACCAAGGGCGTGAACATACCTCCATCGCAGGAACCTCCATCATGTAATAATAATCATCCTCGGGTTCTACTGTTGCGGTGTCCAGTTCTTGTACATCTACATTTCTGCAACATCTTTCATAGTGACCTTTTTTTTACACTTACGACACTGAACTTTATCGGCAGGGCACTTAAACCATGGATGTGTAGGACTTAACCACATTTGGAACATCTGCTTGCACTCGCATCTGATGCCGGAGGTCGCCAGTTTTTTGTGTTTGGCCGTAGAGACTGTGGCTGATATGAGAGGGTTGGTTTTTGGAGATTCTTGCTTCTTCTCGATTGCCCCTTGTGGTTTGCATCAATAGCTATCTATGGTTGCCGTACCGTCAGTTGTTGTTGTTTGACTGTCTCTGCCTGCCGTATCCGTTTGATCGCCTGTTCTGTGGTCAATATGCCATCCATTTGTAGCATTTCCGATAATTTGTCATCGGCTACACCAATTACCAACACTGTGGTTATGAGTTCATCTTTCAGAGACTTCAGTTCGCAAGTTTCGGCCATTTTGAACAAGTCGTTTATGAATGTGTCGGCCGGTTCACTCTCTTGCTGTCGTCTCTTAAAGAATTTTGCCCTCTCGTAAATAATGTTTTTGTTCACCGAAAAAAAACGTATCAAAACGGCCTTTCACTGCACTGTAATTTTCCGCTTGTTCGTTCTTTAAAGCGAAAGATTCCAACACATCGTCTGCCTCGGGCCCCATGCAGTACAATAACATGTTGACCTGTGATGATTGCGACTTATCCTGTAAGTCAGAGGCGATCCGAAATAGTTCGAACCTTTTAATCCATTTGGGCCACTCCGACGGTGTACGGAAATCAAAATTATCGGGTGGTGCGATGTGAAATTGCGCCGCGCCCGCCATTTTCCTTGCGATCCGACTCTACACAGTACCGATATTTTATACACTTGTGTATACCGACAAACTCACTCGCCCGCAACAAAACTTCGTTACTTCAATTGTGATACTCGCGGAACCGTTTGTCTGCCGGATTGCCACGGCCCCGAACGCGGTTCATCGCCGTTTTACACCTGACACCATGTAATGTTATGTGTCTCTGTCATGACTCGCGCCATTACACTGTCGATGTTCACTTACAAGTACGCAAACCCTACAACACTATATCATAATAACACTACACCTCTCTTACACTATATAATAACACTACACACGTGACGTGAATTTGTTCAAAGCAACTGATACGGCCATTCAGATTTGCTGATTACTTAAGATGTGTTGTCTAAAAATGTAATATACAAACACAATATTGTCTCATGTATGCAATTAATATAAATGGAGGGTTTTGGACATGCATAAGTAAATATATCATCACAAGGATAAAAATTTCTTCAGTAGGGCCCTACTACAAAACTACATTTCGTAATAAACAATGGGATAGCTCTGCCATATATTAATTACTCATTATCACACCAACTACTTTGAAAAACTCTTAACTGAAGTTTAAGTTTGTCTATGAAATTAAAAGAAAAGTTAATGTAACACATTGTTTTTACAACTGGCAGTATTGTTTCTTCAATAAAATTAAAAATCACTGTTTTCTCAATAAAATGAAAAATCAGTTTGTATATACTAAATCGTGGCACTTTAATATTTATATTAATACTGGAAGTATGGGAAGACGCAGAGATGGAACATCAGCTACATGATGTGTTGTGTTATTCTCACTGAACACTGCAACTACTAAGTACAGGAGGGTCAGGTTAAAATGAGCACTACTGAAACCATGGTTACTTTTTTTTTCATTTAGATACAATGATTTATAGTTCCCTGCTAGTTTTTAATGTAAACAAACCAACCTAAGTAACAACCAAAGTGTATTGATAGTATCGTAGGTATTCAAAAGTATACTTCTTAAGTCACAAATATTTGCTAAATATTGTTCTAGACACGATGGTCTTCAGAAGTGCTCACTTTATCGCCAACCACTTACGTTTATGTACACCTATGCAATGTGTAGAGGCTATACCAGTTACACATTTCCAGCTAGGTCACATGAAGATTACCATTTTGTGATATGTAACTTGCAAGATAAATTTTTGTTACATATTTTGTATTTCACACATCATGTTTAACAAAATCATTGGTTATACACCTATATCAGTAATATCACAGTTTACAAATAAAAATTAATAATTAATGCTTACTATCTCAACATTTTCTCTTCACAAGAACTTGAAAAACTGCATTGCATTAACAGAAGTTACATAAAAACAGAAGCACTTAAATGGTTGAGTATGTTTTTATATTGAATGTTGTGTCACATGTTGCAGAAGGATTACATCTCAGTAAGGGTTTAGTTACTCTAAATATTGGTACAAACTATTGTACAAATTATTTCTTCAGCATTGCCAGATTTATTAATAAAGATAACTAATGTTAAACAAATGCATTGACAACTATGAAAGTTTTCTTTGTAACACAATTATAAGTCCAGAATATTTATTGAAAATCAAATTAAAGTTTTCCACTTAGCGGCATCTACCAAAACAAGTTAGTTGTAATAAACATTTCAGACAACAACACTCTTCTAACATACTGGATTATTAGGCCTACATAAAATTTTGCTGACAACGATTTTGATAATGTTTGTGCAAATTTGAAATTTGTCAGAACTCAGCACTTACCATCAAAGCGGGGCCTGGATTTGGTTTCGGAGACACACACTTTAACAAAAAATAAAACAACCTAGTATTTCCCAATTTCACAAAATCAGACCGAACACATTACCAAACCGGCACATCTGATACACCGTGTTTCAACTCCACGAAGACTGATCACACATCATATTGAATAAGTAGTAGTTCAGTTTTTGCAGCTGTAGTACGAGTCTCTGGTGAACATACTCTCGTATCTCTGTGCTGAAAGAATACTCTCTCATGTGTTGTAAACCAGATGGTAGGTCCCATATCTTGTGAGGGTGGTTCAAATATTCTGGAAATTATTTTCCTGAAAAAGACAGATCATTCAAACACATAATTAGTTTTGAATACATTAAATAACAACTCAGCTGATGAAATCATATGAACATATCAACCCCTTTCAGCTTCAAACATTGAATCTTCACATGAATAAATTGTTGAGAGGTGTAGCTACAATTATAAAAAATTTCTTCAAGAAGTAAATTTAATAAGCATCTTATAAATATTTTTGATGGATAGTTTAACAGATCATTTATTAGTGATGTAGAAGTGTTGGGATGTCTACATGTCATCTGCATGAAGAATACAGCTTTCTTAAGGTGAGGGAAAATCCTGAGGTGCTCCAAAAGATCCAGATTCCAGAATATTAAAAAAAAAATTATAAATACTCTCACTAAATATCATATGTACAAAACCAGTTAGCCCTAAGCTTGGAATATTAATTAAATAATCATATAATAATCATAATAACAATTTTGGCAACTGGTCTACCACCCAGTGCCAAGCATAGCAATCACCTTTACACCATCCTTTCCACAGTCGTTCTAAACTGTCTCGATCCCCTGAACGAAACTACCTCCCCTTGCAACAAATTCCACTCGTTGGAGTCCGTACCAGCATCGACTGTCGCTCCCATTCCATTCTCAGCCAGACCCGCTATAATTCTCTACCGTTGTTGCCTTTACGTTTATAGATACCCTTTTCAAGATGTTCACTTAGTGCACATCAACTCTCTCCACCAATCACTATCCTATACATGTTACCAGCCTTTCCACTATTCTCCTGTCATTCACTATGTTCCAGCCTGTCTGTTATCATCTTTGGCAGTCTGAAATTACCTTCAAAGTCTCCAAACTGCCCCAGCATTCCCCACTCACCCTTAACCCATCTGGCTGGCTGGCGAGAACATCTAATGCTAGAGTGGAATTTATTTATGGAGGAGTTAGTGAAGGTGGCTGAAAAGTTTAGGAGGAGTTTGAAAAGTATTTGAGGAAGTGGTTGAAGCTTGCCACCAGGCGGCTGTCCAATTGGAAGAAAATTATTATTATTTACTGAATTTATTGATAAATTCAGTCTTTATACCCTATCTGCTATGTGATACTGGAAACTGAGTGAATAATCTTCTGTATTATGTAATAGCTCTAAATTCTTGTGACATAATTGTGCAATTGGGTGTTCTTAAAAAAACTGAGGTGTGGTAGATTTAAACCTGAAGTACGAGAATAATCCTTACACAAGTTGATGTATTCTCTTACTGTTGTTTGTATGTTTTCCTATACTTGCTTGTTTGCTGGCTACACAGGCGACCTGCAACTTTACTATGCACATATATTACTAATTTGAATTGTTTAATTTCTTACACATAATTTATGCTAACTTAATGTTTATCTATTATTGTTATAAAATGCTTGCATCTGCATGTTTCTGTGAGAGCTTATCACAAGATCCATACTTTGAGCACTTCTCAAGAGGATTGGTAAGTCAAAAAAGTAAAAAAAAAATCTTAAATATTTTTGTTGTATACTGTTTCACTTTTATGTCTCTGTCATATCCTTAAATTTACTAATTGAAGACCTTTGGGAGCAAATAATGATAACCATCATTCCTGTAGTTATCAGCTTAGCTCTAACAAAGTATGTCAAAGTTGAGCAAAATTGTTACATAAATTCATAATCTATTACGCAGTTTAAAGTAAAGTACCTACATATTTTGTAAATAAGTATTTCTTTTAAATTTACAGATATAATTTTTTACATTGGCTGTCTTACGGGTTATAATTATTTACTTCAGAGATCTTCAATTTTTAGTAGCCAAATATTATCTACTGGTGGGGTTGTTTTAATCCACTCCTCGAATATAAGAAAACGTCTTTTTGCAATTATTACATATTACCTATTACAGTACCTAATTAAAATATTTCTCCATAGCACATTAATTATTCTATTGACGTTTTAGAAATGGCTAAGCTAAACAGCTTTAGCCTAGTGTAGAATCCACATAAATTACCACATAATAAAATGTTTACCTCTGAAAAGTCGTTAAAGATCACTAAAGTAAAACAAGTACACAACTTACCATTTAGAATACGGTTCAGCAGACAGCTCCTTGTGTATTCCAAGTCGACATGCTTTTACAGTTTATCATGAAGTCTTTCTCACATATACTTGCTTTTAAAACCTGAATAATACAATTTACATCCTTAACACTTTTATTTGCGGACGAGCAATTAAATACAATTTACATCCGCAGTACTCATATTTGTGGACGAGCATTTAATATTCGGTAGACTGTCACTTCTAGCCTGCACTACATAAATTATTGCCGCATAATTACATTAGTATTTCCACATTGTATAATTTCGTCATAAAACAGCTACACATATTTGCTGTTGTAAAAATCAGGATGCATTTGCTAGAAGACGAAAATAATTAATACAAAATCTTCTTTATACACACACAACTATTTATTTATTTCTTGTTCCTTTGAGCCCAAAAGTATGACTAGAGCCGTAGGGCTGTGGAACGTGTCATATGATTGCAATATACATACAGGTAACACCTCTATTAACAAAAATTAAATTAATAACAAAATTTACAAGTATTAAGATTATTCTAATATGTTAAAAGTAATATAGCAGTACAGTGACATCTTTAAAAAACATACAAAGAAATACATACTAAATTCGCCACGCCCACGAAGTTAAAACATAGAGATTAGGAAAACCAACGAACTGATCAAAGAAATTTGTAAAGGGTTCAATCATCTGCATGTAATTGATGTTCATGGATTACCTAGATTTTGTTACACAAGGCATGGACTTCACCTACACAGGAAAGGCAAAGAAAGGGTTGCTGCTGAAATTGTAACTCCAAAACACACACAACTAACACCGCAGAAGTCAATAGGAGAATGCCATATAAACAAGACTATACCCACAGAATCTGTTACGTCAAACCGACAGAGTGTGCCTCTCAGAACCTCAACACCAGCAGAAAATTTGACTCCTTCCTCTGGAAGAAGTAGTAAAACATTCTATTTAGACCTAAACATTAAAAAAGGGTTGAGACTCAATCACAGCAGCTTCACACCAGAAACCTCACCCTCATAGCAACCACAAGAGCACCAGCATCAGCAGACACAGCAGCATCAGCAGTCACAGCAGCATCAGCAGAAAAATAATCATTTCAACAATATCAAGAACAGAAGTAAATCGTGTAAACCAGATAAGTACAATAGCATTAGCATTTTTCATCAAAATATACAATCTTTAAGACATAAAACACAAAGTCTAGAAGTTCTACTAAATGATTTCAATCATTTATCATGCATCTGTATTTGTGAACACTGGTGCAAAGAAAGTGAACTATTTTCACTATCATTAGAAAGATTCAATCTAGGTAGTTATTACTGCCGTACTGTGCATAAGTGTGGCGGTGTCTGTATTTTTATGCGCAATAATATACTTTACAAAAAGAGGAGTATATTGAGTTGATGTCTATTGAAAGGGATTTTGAAATTGCCGCTGTGGAATTGCATGATGTAAATAATTGCTCTATTATTATTGTTAGCATTTACAGGTCCCCAGTAGGAGAAAAGAATGTGTTTTTTAGTAAATTGGAACAACTACTATTCAAATTAGTAAGCACAAAACAGAAAATTGTAATAAGTGGTGACTTCAACATAAACTTGAAAAATATCATCGATAAAAACACAATTACATATTTAAATATTCTAGCATCATATGGTCTGTCCCCGGTAACATGTTTTTCAACAAGGGAAACTGTTAAAATTAAATGTGGGCTAAAATGTAGAAAATGACCAACTCATGATGCCATAATCACATTTCGTTGGTCTCGTGCGACCGGCCATCACAGCACTTTTATTTTCAACTCAACAACAACAGTTACACGTAGAAACAGAAAACAGCATAGATTACATCAACATACAAATATGTCGATATTCACATATACACTCGGACCAACTGAAGGACATAATTATCATTAGATTACAAGTGAAGTTAAATAAACCAACTCTCCTCTTTAATTTAGTGATACATTCTGGACAAAAAAAATATATATCCAGGTAGACTAACACATGTTGATACCCTCAATACAAAAATAGTGTTTAACAGAAGGCAGGGACTTAGTCAATACATCTGCTAACATTTTACCTGTAGGAATGTACTTAATTGTCAACTCATTGTTTTTGACAATTTCCCTAATATAATGATACTTCACGTCAATGTGTTTTGTTCTGTTATGGAACGTAGGATTGTACACTAGTTTCTGGGCATTTTGGTTGTCATGGTACAGCTCAGTTGGGTTGTCAAAGTCAACGAGCTCCATGAGCAAGCCTCTCAGAAATTTAGCTTCCTTAGCAGCATGAGCAATTGCTATGTATTCTGCTTCTGTACTGCTAAAAGCAACACACCGTTGTTTCTTCGCCTCCCAGGACACAGGCCCTTTGGCCAACTTGAAGACATAACCACTGTATGACTTACGATCAACAGGGTTTTGAGCCCAATCTGCATCAACAAGACCAAAGAGATCATCATCATCTTTAGTGTAACAAAAACTTAGATCCATGGAGCCCTTAAGGTACCGCAGTACCCTTTTGGCAGCCTCCCAGTGTTCCATCTTATAATTACTATTGAACTGGCTGAGGTAGCTGGCAGCATAAGCAATATCAGGCCTGCTGGTGACTGCTAAATACATGAGACAACCAATTAGTGATTGATATGGAACATTGGGAGACTCCTCATTACTAGATATACCCAGCTTACAATTAATCTCCAAGGGAGTACTAACAGCATTTGCATCCATCATGTTAAATTTCACTAGCACTTCTTGAATGAACTGCTTCTGGTGAATTTTCAAACAATTTTCACTTCTTTCAAAATTTATCCCTAGACAGAATTTAACCTCTCCTAAGTCCTTAACATTGAAGTACTTATATAGTTGTTCCTTCAGTGTGCACTTCTCTACTACATCGTTAGAAAAAAATCAAGAAATCATCAACATACAGTGCAATTATGGTGCAAGAGTCACCACCTGTCTTGTAATAAATACAGGGGTCAAACTTTGTCTTTACAAAGCCTAGTCCTAACAATACAGTTTCAACCTTAGATGCTTGTTTAAGACCATAGATGGCTCTCTTCAAAAGACAGACTTTATTCCTATTATTTTCATTAACAAAACCTTCAGGCTGACTCATATAAACATTTTCTGACAATTCACCATGCAGAAATGCAGTGTCGACATCCAGGTGCTCAATACTTAGATTTAGATTAACAGACAAAGCTAACAACAATCTTAGAGACGTTTTTGAAATTACAGGAGAAAAGGTTTCCAAAAAATCAATTCCATACTGCTGTGTGAAACCCTTAGCAACAAGCCTAGCTTTATACCTTTTCTCTGAATTGGTGTTATGTTTAATTTTGCACACCCATTTACACTGCACAACATTACAGTTTTGTGGTCTAACAACTAACACCCATGTGTTGTGTTCTGCCAAAGCACTGTACTCATCTTGCATTGCACCATACCACTTATCACTTTCACTACACTTGATAGCCTCAAAATAAGAGGCTGGGTCACCACTTGAACATAAGTAATTAACGTGATCAGGGAATACCTTGGGCTCACGTTGTCGTCTCGGATACCTTGGTTCTGAAGCCGGGTTGTCAACCTCTCCGGTGTCTCCAATGCTGACTTCTAAGATGTTACCCTTGACTGGGGAAGAAATGTCACTATCCTCAAAACCATGGAAGTCAGGAGACTCCGAGGAGCATGAAGACTGGTGGTTATCATCAACAATATCTTTCAAAGGAACTGTAGGAAGTTGTGGTGTTGCAATAACGTTGGATGTCACCTTCTCTGCAGGAATTGGATCTTGTGACATATTTCTCAGACAGTCTGATTCCAAGAACTCAACATCAGTGGCAACGACAATCTTTTCAGGTTTCTTAGGGCCATAAAGTCGATAACCTTTGGTCCCTTCTGGGTAGCCAACCATTATGTATTCTTGAGACTTGGGATCCCATTTTGTTCTCGTGTGTTTTGGAGTTGGCGCGTAGGCCTTGGAGCAAAACTCTGAGGTGGTTCAAGTCCACTTTTAAACCTGTCCAGGCTTCCTCTGGTGTTGCCCCTGTTACAGTTGCAGTTGGGGAACGGTTTTTCAAGTATATGGCAGTCATAACAGCCTCGCCCCAAAACCGTCTACTGAGTCCAGCATCCAATAGCATGCAGCGGGCTTTCTCCACTATCGTTCTATTCATCCTTTCCGAAACTCCTCCTTGCTCTGGTGTATAAGGTACAGTCTTCTGATGTCCAATACCATAATCCTTCAATAGGCCTTCAAATGCACTTCATGTATATTCCTTCCCATTGTCAGTTGTCATCTTCTTTATTTGGAGACCAGTTTCATTTTCAACACTGGCCTTGAACTCTTTGAACTTGGCTAGTGTCTCATCCTTCGATTTCAGAAGGTATCTGAAGGTTTTACGGGTGAAGTCATCTGTAAACATAAGAATTTATCTGGCACCACCCCATGCCGGTTCACTCATTGGGCCGCAGATGTCTGAATGTATTAGTCCTAATTTTTCGACAGCTCTATTACCTTTGCATCCTCTCGTGGCTGGTTTCCTGGTTTGTTTACCCTTGAGGCATTCTTCACACCTTTTGAAGTCTTGTGCTGTAAACTTTAACCCAGTAGAGAGTTCCTTCAACATTGTCATGCCATTGAAGTTCAGATGACCCAACCTTCGATGCCAAGTTTGCTGGTCAATGGTTAAGCAAGCAGAGTTGTCAAGCTTCTTACCTTCTGAAGTCTTCAGCAGATAAAGACTGTTTATCTTAGGGGCAACAAAGTCTGGAATACCAGTGATCCTAACCTCACTTTCCTTGAATACTTTGCACCCTTCATTATCGAAGATGGCGATAAGTTTCCTTTCAGTTAATTTGAAATCAGAGAGCAAATTTGAGGTTAAGTCTGGGACATGAAGCACACTGGAGTTAACCTTGCCATTTAATAGAGCAACTTCAACATCTCCCCTTCCAGTACAGCTGACTGAAGTTTCATTGGCCTTATTTTCTTTTGTTTCAAAACTTCCATCAAAGTTCTTGAATCTGTCAAACCTTGACATGTGAGCACTGGACCCGTAATCTATGACCCAGCAATCTAAAGAATTTGTGGAATTTTGTTCCACATTAAGTGCACATGCAAACAACACTGCTTCATTACTGGATTGATGCTTGAGCTCCCTGTTATTTAGTTCAAGGCATTTAGCCACAAAATGACCCTCAACTTTACAGTAAAAACTAGTTTTTCTTTTGCTTGGATTCCTCTTCCAGGTATTTTTGTAAGTGTTCTCTCTCGACAAAATGGCTGTATCATCGCCCGATGACATCCTTTCCTTGAGTCACAAATTCAACTGTACACAGCCTTTCAGTTAGAGTCCGTATGGTGCACTGTTCCTTAGGCATCGACTCCCAAGCATTGAGCAACTCAAAATATTGAGAAAGAAAGGTGTTCAGAATCCTGTTGATGAAAAGGCTTTCTGGTAATTTTACACTGTCCTCCTTCGATGTTTCATCCTGAAGTTCTAACCATAATTTCTCAAGACGGGATACATGTTTTGCAACTCCCTCTAATGGGTCCATACACTTAATACATACAAATTCATTGAACAATCTATCTTGCATTTGTTCCGTTCTTTGTTCGTAAACACTGAGCAGCTTGACCCACATTTCCGCACTTGATGTACACACGTTAATGAGCTGTCTGACTGTCGATGTCATATTGCTGACAATTATTTGCTGAGCTCCAAATTCTGTCTTTTCTAACACGTACATCCTCGCGTTATATTCAATCCAGTCCTTTGAACTCGGCTCCGTAGTTGGTTCCTTGGGATAATCCAGCTTTCCCTCGACCGCCGCTATGAATCCACTACTTTTCAGTAGAATAGTTATTTTGAATTTCCAGTCACTCCAGTTCGACTGACCCTCCAATTTGTCAATATTCATTTTCGAAAGACTCTCCATGATGAGAGTCTAAGAAAAACGTGACACTGCAAACTTAACCTTAAACCAGTTGCCAATCGCGATTTACAAATTCGTACATTCTTACTCGCACAGTCATGATCCACAATACAAGACAATAATACCGTCCTGGGCCCAAAACCTGTTAAAATTAAATGTGGGCTAAAAAGTAGAACAATGACGAACTCATGATGCCATAATCACATTTCGTTGGTCTCGTGCGACCGGCCACCACAGCACTTTTATTTTCAACAGTTACACACGGAAACAGAAATCAGCATAGATTATATCAACATACAAATATGTCCATATTCACATAAACACTCGGTCCAACTGAAGGACAGAATTATCATTAGATTACAAGTGAAGTTAAATAAACCAACAGAAACAAATACTGGTTCATCATGTATTGACCATATCATAATTAGCAAAACCTTATGCAATATAGACCTCAAACGTGTAATCAGCGGACTGTCCGACCACTATGGTCAGTTGTTAAATATAAATTGTAGTATGGTAATGTATGAAAAAACACTGTTGTTTCAGCGAGACTATAAAAACTTTGACTCCTTTTATCGTGATCTCAGCGAAGAAAATTGGACTGCCATTTTTGCAGCTACTTCTGTGAACGACAAGTTTAGAATGTTCATGAATAACTTATCGTTAAAATTTAACAAACATTTTACAAAGAAAATATGAACAAGACTGTCCAAAGTGGATCACTAGAGGAATTAAGATGCCAAGTAAAAATCTTAAAAATCGACATATTATAGGTAAGCAAACATAATAAACAACCCAACTTTGTAACTTACTTAAAAATTATAAAAAATTTAGAAAAACACTCTGAAAAAAGCCAAGCAACTTTTCACAGACAAACTTATACAAATTTCTAACAACAGGTCAAAAACTATTTGAATATAATAAAGGAGTCTGGCATACAAAAACACACACACCAAAATCCAGAAATAGTATATGATTAAGAAGCGGTCTTTAAATTCACAGTGGACAGAACCAATTACATAAACAATTTTTTTTTGTGAAATAGGTCAGAAAATATCCTCCAAGTTACCTCAGCCGCAGAAACAGCTTAATTTGGGTATAAAAACAGCTGTCACATCTTTATACTTGTATCCAGTTAGTTTGTTTGAAATGAGAGAATGCGTAAAAAAACTAAAAAATAAAAAACTTCCACTGGCCTAAATGATATCCCAGTACAAATAATAAAAAACTGCACTGATATGCTTTCTAAGCCTTTAATACACATAATAAATGAATTATTTAAAATGGGTGTCTTTCCTGATGATCTCAAAATAGCCAAAGTTATTCCATTATTTAAAAAGGGCGATTGCACATAGGTAGAAAACTACAGACCCATATCATTAATGAGTTCCTTTTCAAAGATTTTCGAGTTAATATTAAAAAACAGAATAATTCATTACCTAACCAAGTACAAATTGTTAAATAACTTCCAGCATGGTTTTCTAAAAGGCAGGAGTACAGAATCTGCGATAGGTGAAATTATGAAAAGTGTAATATCATGCAAGGACAAATTATATGACTCACTAGGGATTTTTCTTGATTTATCTAAAGCATTTGATACGGTTGACCATAATATTTTGTTGGAAAGGCTGGAAATTTTAGGCATTAGGGGAGTTGCCAATAATCTATTGAAATTTTATTTGACAAACAGGGGGCCGATTAAACATCGCTTATGAGAGGTGCAGCGAAAAATTTGCATCTGCGCTGCGTTGCTTTGGTATTAAATATACAAATACGCAGGTGCAAGTGTTCACGTGACGGCGCAAAGTGCCTAAAAAATCTGCGACTAGCAAATGGCTCGACGCAAGTATATCTGCGCCCTTCGTGAAAGTGAATTAACATAAAAGTTGGATATCTTTATCTGTATACAGTGGTCTATGAACTTTAACTATTTACATTTTCGTGTACACAATCAACATTTAATAGTTATGAAGTACAGTAGAAGTACAAAACTGAAATGTTTGTTACTAAAGATGCAATTTAAAATGGGAAAAGATTTATTATCCTTTCCAAGGAATGTATTTTGAGGGTATTTTTCCGTGGCATGCGACGAGAAAATAGAGTTGGTATGTTGAGGTTATTTGCACACTTAAAAAACTTTGCTTATAACTTTTATTCAAGTGATAATGCAAATAAATAGCTAATATGTTTTGTAAGTACCTGTTTGGCTAATTGTTTAGAACAGTGACATTACCTCTCTATTTTCCTTGCTTGGATGGGGCGATCAACATCACATTTTTCTCGCCGACTTGTTTCCACATTACACGTGCTTTATATTTTAGAGTGATTCTGTTGGGATTCTCTTTATTTCATAAAACGGGAGGGCTATCATTTTAGTTTTAAGTCTTTCGTGAGACATGCTGTCTACACATATCACACCTTATCTCGGTGAACATTGAACTTCCAATCATATAGACCTAATCAAATTTATTGCAGTATATGTGTACGAAAGCCACTCGTATTCACTACCCATTAGCAATGAATTATTTAGAAATAATGTGTCATGATTGGGTAATTTACGACTCACTGAAAGGCAAATGCCATATGTATAGCCCATTAGGTAGTAGGCCTACACTCGCAAATACCATGCCACACAAGTTAAAATAACTGATGTGAATTTCAAAACTAGGTCACTCAAATTAATACCAATACAAATATAAAATGTATACATAATTTTTGTCTAATCGCGTCACACGTCTATCACTTTAGGCACTTTATTTTCCGTTAGCAACAGAAAAGCTAAAAGCTGGTCACAGACGAAAACCACTCTGATGTGTTCCAATTGTGTTACAAAAATACTACTCTCCATACATATAGTACTTAATTATTCACGAACAATATCATTCAATAAAACTGAACACATGCATCCACTACACAGAAATAACCACAATCCAAGAGAAATTAATTTTTCAAACTTCAAAATGTAACTACGACATATATGTTTATAATGAAAACTTTGTGACAATTTTCCTTTACAACTTGATATCAAACTACACTTCTTACATCCTTGTATAAGCACGAAAAAACTATACACAATTTGAGGTTACGAAAAATATAACCAAAACATTACTTTTAGCGCGAGAAATTGTTCACTGCTACATGGAAGCTATATCTGCATGTAAGCACGCGGGTGTGCGGACAGTTTTTGCCGTCCATGTGGCAGTGAGAATGATGTTACAAATTTTCTGATTGGCTTCTGCTAGTTGAAAAGGGGAGGTAGTTGCGCCGAGCCAAAATAGGCTCCGCCCCTTGCGTCTTGCGTTTTCGTGTATATTTAATTCCAACTACGACTCGAGGTGCAGGTGCAGAGCAGATTTTACTTGTGTTGCGCTGCGTCGGTACAAAATGCAAGTGGTGATATTTAATCGGCCCCCAGAAGACAAGTAGTAGAAATTGCACATAAAAATTAGTCAATTTCTTAGAAAAATTTTATTCCCAATCACAGGTAAAAAATACTGGTGTTCCACAAGGAAGTGTTCTTGGGCCATTGCTGTTTATAATATATCTAAATGATCTTGAACTACAACTACACGACATGTCCGTAATTTCTTTGCTGACGACACAAACATACATATCAAACCATGTAATAAAGAAACACTTGATGAAACTGCAACTAAAGTACTTTGTAGGCTAAACACATTGTTTTCCTCCAAAATACTCACTTTTAACTTAAACAAAATAAAATGCCTTTTGTTCACTTAAAAAAAGACAGTAAAAGAACCCAGAATATTTGTGGGAAATAAATTAATCAGTCCAGTAAACCAAACATGTTTCCTTGGTGTAGAAATTGATAGCAAACTTTCATGGAAAGAACACATAAAACATGTCATAAATAAAATAAACGCAGTTTGTTACATGTTAAAAGCACTTTCGTATGTAACATCAAGAAACTGTTTAAAATCAGTTTATTTTGCATACATTCACTTACACATTACTTATGGCATAATCTTTTGGGGAATCTGTAGAAACAACTTGCAAACTGTTTTCACGGCACAGAAAAGAGCACTACGCATAATTCAAAATTTATCCTTAACTAACAATTGCAGAAAAGTTTTTAAAATATTGAAAATCCTTCCAGTACCTTGTGTTTATATACATAAAACCATTCTTTATATCCGTGGAAACAGAGACAAATACAGTAAAAACAATTCAATTCAATTCTTTTATTGTCCAGTAGACTACAGATTGTACTACAGCAATGGTACACGTACCAAAGCATAGCATATTACTAGAATACGAAACAATGTTCACTTGATTAATGTAAACAAGGAATATACACTTAACAGTGCACAACATGTATGTTTAAGGCTGTTCAATAAACTACCAGGCAACATTAAATCCTTAGAGGGAAAAAAATTTAAACAAAATTTGCATGAATTTTTACTCAATAAATATTTCTACTCTCTGTCTGAATACATGCCAGTATAGGCTAATTTACTGTAAAGTGTAAAGGTAAATGTATGGTTTAAAGAAAGAAAGAGGGGAAAAAAAAGGAAGGAGGAAAGAAAATTTTTTTAAAAATATTTATGTTTATATATAAATATATATATTTATTTAATGAAACGTGTTTTTGTACATGTATGTAGATCTTTTATTTTTGTACATATATATGTAAACAATTTGTAAATGTTTCAAGCCTTTGTGAAGTTATGTAAATCACTTTTTCTGTCTTTATTACACTAGTATTACTAGTGCTATTGCTTCCTTGAGCCTGTATTTATATTGAATTGTATTATACTGTTCCTGACGATTTCTATAGCAATATATTGTTGCTCGACAGAATGATAAATAAACAAATAAACAAAATCTTTTCATGGCCTCCTTGTTTCATTGCACGAATTGTGAAGAAAATTGGTAGTCTAGATAGTTGTGTCGCTGTGTTGCCAAGTCATCTGATCTTAGCTTCGAAGTCAATAGAATCTGTTAACAACAGTGCGTACTGAATACCAAATATATGATGGTGTTGTTAACAGTTTAAGTCTCGGAAGGCTACTGACCTAAACCACAGAAGGTTAGTGAATAGACCCCCAGTAAAGGTGATACACCAATGGCTCATCTTGAATCAATAAATTTTGCAATAACTTTCTAGATAACATATATTTCGCCAAGACGGGTATAAAATGTAACACAGTGGCCAGTGTTAAGAATTATCAACATGGCATTTGCCTGACTACATGCTACTGTTGCACTATTGTTTCAATTTTTCTTATTGCAACTATCTGCTAGTTTTTTGTTACTGCCTCTGTATCATAAAGCCTGAAGTGTAGCACACCACTTGTAAATTTAACAAAACCATGCTGTTTGTGCACACAAGCTGTGATGAAGGCACTGGTGGACGATGTCGCTGACCAGCAATTTTCCACAGGGCTCTCCTTATTCTGGCACTTCTCCATCGTAGGGCCACAATTCACATTGTCATTTAGGGTATGTTGAATGCGTACAGACTCCCTCTTACAATTCTAAATTCTGAGTCTGATACACTGGTCCTTGGGTATACACTTCATACAACATTAATTTTTTAAGGGACAGGTTCAGACTACTAGCACTCGAAGTAAACTATGGGCTCTTGCTTAGAAACCATACCTTGTACCTAAAGTACATAAGTAGCACAGGAGCTAGTATAAGCTTACAAAATTATCATTACGGCCACTCCTTACATTTACTTACTGTGAAGAATGTGTACAATCACAATTAAAAGTACGATAAAACATGCACTAGTAAATAATAAGGACTTACAGCATAAAAACATGTGATGGTGTCTATAGTCAAACTATAGGTTCTTGTTGGCCAGACACTTTAACATATCCTTGACGAGGGGGGATGGGAGAGATTAGGGAAGGAGTGGGAGCTCGGGGATTAAAAAAAGAATGGCAAGAATGACTCATTGTATTTGTCGGACAGGATATGGGTGGTACTGTTTTGGGAATAGGTAGGCTAGCAGGGACAGCCGAGACGAGATAGGTATTGGTGATGATCAGGGGCGTCATTTCAGGTTTTTCCAGGAGGGGGGGCAAGATTTTGTTTTCTGATGACAGTGACCTCGTTGCATCTTTTTTATTAATTAAGCATGTATAAATTAGATACTTTAATAATAAAACTTCAGTTTTATGTCCTTAAGTTAGCATTATTTACATTTAAAAATACAAAAACTATATTTATGCACATAAAATTCCAAATCCAGGGGCATACGATCATGGGGCAGGCTTATTTATCAAGCGGTTCTTGCACCCTCCAAATAGAAGTTCTTCAGAGACTTGTCAAAACAAGTACTTAATACATAACTGAAATATCACTGGTGATGAGGTGACCAACCACCAAGTCAATAAACAATTGGGAGAGAATATGTGCTATTTACTTACCAAAAAAAACCCAACAATACAACTGAAATGTGGAGAAGGCCAGCCAGTGAATTAGATCTGCTGCCAAAATTTCTAGTAGGTGTAGCAGTAAAGAGTGTGCAAGGCTAGCGGTGAAAAAATTACATGAAATTAGATAAACCCCTAGATGTGGCGCCCAGCAGGGGTTGAAGAGTTCTGGGGCAAGCAAACTGGTGAAAGACTCAGGATGGGATGAAAACACGTCCATCTCCTCTAATCATCTTGCTCCGATTCCAATGGCAGCTGCTGACAGGAAGCCAACCCCCCGCCCCCCACGAAAGAAGGGGGTAGCTTTATGAAGCAAAAACTAATTCATACACATTAACACTATCATAAAAAGTTATGAATGTTACATAATGAAAATTAGTACTCGAAAAATAGTAAAAAAACATTATTATTCTTAAGGAACATCTTATATGGAACAACTACTTCCAAAGTATTTCTATTAACTAGTGGAAGGCTATGTATATAACATAGGTGATAAAACGTGTAAGATATTAAATTTCATCAATTGAAAATAAAAGGAAAATAATAAAGACATTTAAAAAAAATTAATTCCTTTGACTTTAAATAGAGTTTTCATGCATTCAGGACAATGCTTGTTTTACTTGTGTAGCAGTGTGTTTAAAAAGCCATACATAAATACTTACAGTCAATAAGCACTTAATTTCAGATCGATAATAACACTACAAAAATGCACACTATTTATTCAAACAAAACCACCATACATTGCTCCCACCCTCCTGCTTGGCACTGTATGGCGAGGGGCTTTCCTCGGGAATCTTTGGCAGATGGCTAAGGGAAAAGAGGGCAGGTCTGGTCACACATCCCTAATGTCGTAAATCAGTAGCACATAGTAAAAGCATAATTAAAAATAATACAAAAGTATTTTCAAAGTTAATTCATTCATTTATTAATGGAACGTGTGAAAAAGAAATTAAAACTTAGCCAAACCCCACTAGCAATCAAAAATTCGTGGCGTAAAAATGATGTCTACTACTTACAACCACATATTATGATAATCACACAGCTTTCAAACATTGTCTCAAGTTTCTTATGTTAAATGTGCTGTCTTGTTAACTAAACACGGTTCCAAGGCAGCACTGGTTCCAAAAGCCCAAAACACAACCGTAACAAAACTCATATACTGGTTTTCGGACAAAAATAATTTCCATGTCGCCTGAAATACTTCCAGTTTAGGTACGAAAAATGTTTACATAGCCCCATTTTGCACTTTTTAATTTAAATTTTTACAGGAGAGAACCTCTGGGATTCTATTACATTTAAAAATTATTCCCCCCTTAAAAACAAAACCAATTGTTCCATACCAAAAAAAAATATGAGTGCATCGCTGTAAAGCTCATTTCAAAAACAACTTGCCAGAGCCATTAAACATTAACTACTAAATGTACAGTCCCAGAGTTAAATAAATAGAAACCTAAGAAAATGGATTAATACATAATTTAATATGCTATAGAAAAATTACGACAAATAGATATGTCAACAGGTGAACATTAGGCATGCAAAAGTAATTTTTACTCATTCCTAATTTTAGGAAACAGTGTAACACCCCATCTATATTTTTCTTGCACCCATGTTCTTTTATAGCAAATGATAATTTAAACCAAAAACATTTTCACATTAAGTTCTTATGGATATTTATCAGAGAAGAAGCTATAACAGTTTCCTTTCCAAAGATTATAATTATTTTAGCTTCAGGTGGTTACTTTATGGGGTAATTTATATTTTTCACATTCATGCAAGTTTGTAATAAGTGTTTTGGCATAGTGAGCACTTCTCAAGCCCTAGTGTTACAATAAAAATTTTTTAATCATTATTCTAGATAAGATGGTAATCAAAAGTACTATCTGACCACCTAATAAAAGACAAAAATAGGAAAACCAACTCTAATATACAAAATTCATAAAACATTTAACATATACAAAACAATTGCATTGTTGTCTGTTTGAACAACAAAGTTTATTTAGTTATTTTAGGTCACATTCTGGCATGCACACTGATACATCAACACTACTGGCAGTCATAACAATGTAACACCTTTATTCTACAATTGGAGAAGGCTTAGGGAACTAGGGTAACCAGTTAAAAAATTTGGAAAAGTAGTTTAAGTACTCACAGGCAGGTACTTCTAGACAGAAATGTACATTATAAAGAACAAACACATTTTCCATGGCATGTGTGTGATATTTCGCATTTTGCTGGCTTAGGCCAGCTTTATTGTTGCTTGATGAAACTTGGCATAAGCCAGCGAAACACTGCATAACCTTGCAACAAAATGTGTTTACCCTTAATAATAGTATGTTTGTCTAAAAGTACCAGTCTATGAATACTTCAACAGTCTACCTACCCATTTTGACATTCCATAACAGTGAGTCTTAAAAATCAGTGGGAAATTATACATAATACATCTAATGTAGATGATTGTTAGAAGTGCATTTGGCAAATTTTTGCAATACATTCACAGTATAACAATGCTGTTTTCCATTGTGCCTAAACCAATTGTGATTTGAACATAAAAGGTCATGAATAAATTAAACTTTACATTTAGTGCATCAAAAGACTAACATTCAAAACCAGCAAATGTATAAAATTATTTATGGTGCTCTTAAGTACCTATTCACGAAATGGTGTCAATTACACTTCAATTTTATTTTTGGTCATTTCAGTGTTCTTCGTCCACCTCAGTACTTTGTACACAGTCAAACAGTTTTAACAAAAACTTCAGAATCTCAGACTTCTTAGCTGGTGTCAGTAACAATCAACAATCCACAGTAACAATTTGAAATAATTATTCCATAAATTTACACGAGCCTCATGAAATTACAAATGCACTAACAAATAACGTAGTTTTTAGTGAGATGCGTAGCTGGATGATGAGAAATAGTCACACATTTTTGCCAGGTCTATATTACTCACAAATTATGAAGAACTTCACGAACCGCCATCTCTGCATTTAGAAGTTTCTGTAGGGACTGAAAAATTTTAACTTCTTAGCCAGGAGAACTTTTTACAAGGGTCAAATTTATATTGCTTTTATAGATGTGGTAAAAACTGTTCACATGCATTTAGGGGTAAAGCTTCTTAAGAAAGAACTTCTTAAGAGGGTTTTACTGTATAACACATCTAGGATTTGAGGACTGACCATTGACCAAAGACTACCCATCTAGCTCTTGACCATTTCCTTGGAACAAACAAAAACTTACTGTATGTGCACAGATGATCAAAACTACAATACTTATGCAATAAAATTGAACGGACTAAACAACTCATCGTTTCAACAAAAAGCAACGAAATTCACGAAAATTGGTAGTTCCAAACTAATTATTAACAAATAATATATAACACAAATAATAAAATATAAATGAAGACAAATGCAAACAAATATTACATTCAAAATTACCAAATGACAAAAAAATAAGGTATTAATATATTTTTGAAAAACTTTTTTTTTCATTAATCAGCACAGTGATCAAAAATATGTAAAATTAAATTAAATACTATGCTGTCTAAAACAAATTAAACTAAAATAACGTTATAATTATAATCATGCCAGCCACTAAATAAAAATTAACAGTTTACACAGTTAAAATGACACTCAATTTAGAAAATGGTAAGCAAATTTAACTTATTATTTGAAAATGAACATTTTTATTTATTTTATTTTAAAATTCACTCCAATTTGATCCAATTTACACGTCCAATGACACAAAGGATATAGCGCTCGTCAATAACCCTCATACAAAACAAAATGTGCACGTGCAAACACACACACAAGTACATGCACATAACAATCATCAGTGTCACAATAGATTACTTATGATAAAATCACAGAATATATAAAGGGTGACTGATGTTAAAAAATATACGCATTAGAAACATGGCATTAGCCACAGACATTAATGCTAGTAAATCACACAAAAAACACATATTATAAATATACATTAACAAATAAAATCATACATAATTGTAACTACACATGGACCAATACTTCCACATTTTAAACAAGACTTAACAGCTACAATACAATGCATTGTTGTAATAACAACTTGGTTAGCAATCTGTGACAGAATTATTCGCAACAAAGGTATTATATTCTTTTATATCATAAAAGGCTTGTGTACTGAGAAAGATTTTGATAATTTGTTTAAATAAATGGGGCTAATTGTTTAGTAACATGATATTCTTAAGACTTGAAAAATAATGTACATATATTTATAAAACTACACCAACAGTATTTTAAATACATTAGATCCACAGTTGGGCTGAACTGAGTTCAAGTTTCATCTTCTTAGGCACTGATATCAGTCTACATTAAGTAGGTTCAGTGCATATTTCTGCTTTAATATTACAGCTGAAATTGCCAGGACTTAGCTGCACAGAAGCTTGTGGTACGTTGATGTTAGAAAAGGTCATTTTCACCATTGTTGGATGCAGAAATTAGAGGTTGATCTCGAACAACAACACTGTAGATATTCTGATAATGTTATCCCTGTAAAACAGCCACCATGCATATATACATCTAAGTGTTTGCACTCAATTCAACTAAAGCTCATAAATAAATTCCACAAAAATATTTAGTTGTACCCGATCAGACTACCAATTTTATTCTTAATTTTTTGGCTGTGATATTTTTCCACATCAAATCTGTTGCCTGATTGCTCACAAAACTTAATTTGAAACAGTTTTACAATTCATAGCAGTAAATCTCGCAATCAATGACCATGCCTTATATGTGTATCACAGAAACAAAAATGATGGGCCCTATACCTCAAAATTTAAAACCTCCAATTCCAACTGGCGCTCTAAACTTCTAAAATAAAACAAGAGGAAAAATTGGTTTTGATATTATGTACTACTTTAATAAATTGTTGCTTGTTAGTTGCTTTTGAATATTGGCACATGCTTTTGCATGTGAGTCCTCTCTGGTTCACTAGACAGTTGTTTGTCGCAGGCCAGTCTCATGCACAGTGACAACAGAGCCACTCAGCTGAGTGTGTGTGTATCATCTGTTTACAGTTCCAGTGTCCCGGGTACTGTTAGCTGTATATGTGTGTACCTTTAAACATTCACTCTACATCACACAATATTGCTAAAGAACTCTATGATCACCAATAGTGTCTCATTGCTAGCGAACAGTATTAGTAAACATTTTGACCCTGCAAGTGACTTAGTATTTATGGAAATTTAGCTGTGATTTAAATGTTAAATAAAACCACATTTTAAATAAATTTCACTTGTAAATAAAGTGTCCAAAACTATAAAACATATTATTCATCAAAAAACATGTTTTTTAAAAACAGATTTGCCAGATTGTGATAAAACAAATTTTGATAGTTTTCCAGTGCTCACTTTAGGAACTTTCATTATGACTATTTTATTCATATGTGCATCTGAATGATTTCAGAGCACATGTTTTGGCTCAATTGTCATATCAGATGTAGTTGGTGCTGCTTCCACAATATCCTGAGTACCAATTACTCAAAGTTTTCAGCAAAAATTCTAGTATTACACAGAGTGCCACCTAGGTGCATGCATCCAATAATGACTAACGCGACATTCAGTAGGCCTCCTTATCAGCAGTGTCATAACAATAGTCAACACTACCAATATTATTATTCCAGTGAAACCAACGCCCGGTAACACACATTCACTCTTTTTTAAATTTAAAATTCAAATTTTTATTCAAACTATAGTAAAATCAATTAAAGTTCCAAAAAATATTATGTACAATGCTGTTTTACTTTATTTAAACAGTTGAGAGTGCCAGCAAACAGGAGCTGTTGTATGCATCTAAAGCTTAGAGCAAAAGAAGTGAGAAGGGTTACCTGTGTACACCTGGTTCCCTAATCCCTCTTATGCACAAAGCATTAACTCGGCATTTAGTGCGACTTTAAAAAGTAACCCTACCACTTCCTTTGTAGAAAGCATGTAGCAAGGTACCGGTACACTGAAGATCTCTTGATTAGTTTTGCATCAAACTGAGGAGTAGATTTTGTGATAAAACTGTATGAAAAGGCCAGTTCGGAAACAATATTTTCAATGTTCAAGCCAAGGTACTTGCAAGTTTATCCCTAACATGTGGTTTCTTTCCTTTAACAGATATTATGGGAACACGGTTTAATGGCTGACCCACCCTCCAGAAAGCATCAATAACTGGTGAAACTTGCACAATTTGACAGTTATTTTTGTTCTAAATTTCATGGAGGTCCAATGAAAAAAAAAAAGGGAAAACATTCACAGGAGAACATGACCATTGAATTAGGGCAACTATTTGTATTATCATTATTCTGTGGGTTATTTACATTAGGCCTTATACACTCAAACATACACACAAACCACACACAATGCAAACATGTAAACTATATGTTAATAATATTTTGTACACAATACTTATGTACTTTTCCCTGCAGTTATTTGGATCTGATATGACAAGTCTCATGCTTTACATCGCGAAGGCAGTGTCTATGAGGAGTTTCAAAAACCAAGTCCTCTTAGGGCCTTTTCACGCTAGAGCACTTGCGACAGACACAAACAACCCCACACCAAAAATTGATAGTAATTTTGTGCGTTTTCATGCGGAGAACATTTACAAATGTACTATTTGAAACTAATATCGTAAAATAAAAAAAGAGTACCAAAATATTTAATCTGTTCTTCTTTGATACCACTATTTCATATTGTGTAGTAACATTTAACTCATCCACTCTTTTTTACTTTGCGATACCACATTTAAAAAATTATAACCATCCCCGCCTCAAAAGGCTGACATTCCTGTCAATGCCCCATAGGGCCATGTAGGAAGATGAATGTGATAAAATGCTTTCGGTTATTGACACCATAAATTCTTTTTTACAATGGTGGTACCTATCAAGAAGAAATATTGTCCCGAACGACAGCACAACAAAATAGCCAAAATTATGGTACTTATTTTGCATTATACATTTTAAATCCAATATTAAGACCATAATCCCTCATTTATTCTGCTTTTGTGACAGTTCAATTTAAAACTAGCATACCTAGATCCATTCTCCGTTTAGACACCACCCTTTTCTCTCACTAGGTACCTGCCTTCTTCACCCTACATCACTCTGCATCAATAGCCTAATTATTTATTTTCTGAAGCTATTTCCAATACTGCCCTTCCCATCTATAAACATTAGTACTCCTAACCATCTTCCTCTGCCTAAATATCTGTGATATTGTATTAACTTACATAACTACACAACTTAGTCTTGATATTGGTAGAATAACGTAAAGAAACTCCTTGCTTAGCGTCAACTCATTTCTAGAAGCAATTTAAAAGAATTATTCCAGCTCAAACATGGTAGTTGACAAAATATTTTGGATCACCACCACAGAGTAAGCCAAAGAAAAATTACAGCAGTTAGGTTAGGCTACCACTAGACATACAAAGCCGTCATTCTATTTAACTCTTCCCCCTAACTATTTTATAAATTTCATAAATTTTAATTTATTTTGTGGTTTCAATGACCTGCAAGACTGTCAATAATGGACAAATATTAGCTTTGGTTAATATCAATACTACCTACTTCTAACCACTACTGAAATTTTTTTCAATAAGTATACATCTAAAATAAACAGTGTGGCCTTAGGCTATACAAGAGAGCCATTTCTTATTATTTACCCTATTTTTATGTATAAACACTATTCCACTTTTTGTCTTGTTCCATATCCTAGAGCAATTTTGTCAAACAGGATCCAACGGAATGTACATTAAATAAATAGTATTTCCCAATAACACAGGCTATACCTAGTACAATTTTTCAAACAAACACAACTATATGGTAATAGTTTATTATGCTTACAACTTCCTCAGATGCACCAAAGGTAGTATTGGTTATGGTTTTAAACAACGAAAATCCTTATTCTTCAAACAGCAACAGGCATTGAAACATCAATGCGAAGCACTTTACGGCGCTGTGATAATTGTTCATTATATCGCCTATTTAATGCGATAGCAAAATACACTCACCACTTTCAAAGCAAGAATATTTCGCATTCTCAAATTCCGCAAAACTACCTGTAAACTTAAAACATTTGCTATAGGTCACGCACGTCACAAAATAATAAACTTGAGCAAACTTACAAAACGAATTCAGAATCAAAAACCAAAAAAATAATAAGTGTCACTATATTCCAATCCAATAACAGTGAAAAAAATTCACATATAAAAACAAAATTCAAAACCGAGAAATAATAAAACAATATTCGGCTTCCATAATGAACACACATAGCCAAGCCAACACTACAACTAAAGGCTGTGCTAGAATCGCCTTAAGAAATAACCGTAAAAATTGAACCAACACTTTTGAAAGATGCATGCTACAACACACCGTACCGCTACTTAGCCATCGTAAGACCGTAACAGGGATAGAAATCTGTCTATTTCTTACAGTGCAGTTACAGTTATTTTTATACGGCTACTTTACTGTCAATGTAGCACGGGCTTAAATAAAGAATGAATAATAATTCTGTGAATAAATACGATGATTATGAACTTTAATAACAATTACACATAATATTTGTAAATAATACAAACAGCAACTTAGTTTTAACGAATGCATTTCAATTTTAAGAAGTAAATTTTTTTTACCATAGCCATAAAAATACTTTAAAGTCTCATAGACGTTGTATGGATGTCTCAAAACACTACATCTCAAAATAGTTACTGTGTCAACGTCGGTGCGACGTCGAAGTGGGACCGAAATGTGATGCTACCTAAACGGGATATTACGACGTCCATACGACGTTGTCACGACCATGTGTGCTATATGGGTACAGTTGTTTAAATATGTGAGGTTATTGCAACTCAGGGTAAATGTCAGCCATTTTATCTTGGAAATCCAGTTTGCGTGTTGTAATGAGCCCACGAGACGGCGTGCTAGTTTGCGACATTCTTTGCGAAGGCTTTGTAATATGTGTGCGTCACATGGACAATTCACAGTCACAAACAGAGAGAGTTATAATCGCTTTCATCGCAAAGTCTTGTTTAGCATGGCTAACGATCGCAAAACTGATTTGCAACGAGGTCATAATAGACCCGCAGGACCATCACCGTATCTTGTCGTATCGTGTAGCTGCAATAGCCATTTCAATTCGTTTTTCAGGAACCTTTTAACATAACACTAATTTAAACGTCCAAGAGTAAATCCAGACCCATTCCTGCAAAGTCTTGCGCCCATGGGTTTATTTTTACAACATTACTTCACCATCGCATAACTAGTGTTCGAATTTACTGTGTTAGCAACCCACTGGTTACAGACGTGGGGACCGCTTAAGGCACGCATACAGTGTGCCAATAACAACGTAATAAATGAGTGGTGAAATCTATTCACGCAGGTAAGTTATTTGGCTATGGCCACTTCATGGCCTTTCGGGAGCTAGTCCCACCAACCAGCCGCTTTACAGCCTTACATCAATATACATCTCGACATGGAGGAGACAGAGGGGACTCGCCACATGGGCGGTAGACCTACGGCCATCACCAACAGCAGCCGGCACCCTCCAGAGCGTAAGTAAGATGCCCCCACCCCATTTGCCCTCACCCCCAAGACATCATGTGTTAACCCTTTATTTTACATAGCAAGTTTCCCCAGGATGTCTATTAAGCCAATGGGACATAAGCGCCATAATTTTATGGTATACTATCACTTCGTTTTAAGGAGTTTCGCCTCCCAGATAGCATGTAAGCTTGTACTCCTATAAAATGTACATGCAGTTTTACAGTGGATTTTTATTAATACTGTTGCTCAGTTAGGCTATGTTACGATTATTATTGTCCTTATAACGAATGCACAGTAACTGTTTGCTTCGAAAACGTCTAAAATATTCGTTGCTGTAAAATTCCAGTGGATTATTTTAAGGTACGCTAAAAACATTCGTTGAGCTAAATCAAGAAATTACGCCCGTATGCCTCACAAACTAACCTATCAAACACAACTATTGCACCACCATTTTTCTGAAAGCTCCACTAGATTCCAATTAAGGGTGGTCTCTCGTCGACTAAATTCCTACAATTGAATTGAAAAGTAGTGCGAAACGAGTGGACACTGGCATTAGATGTGACTATGCATACGGAAAATTCGAATCTAGTACCGATTTCAAGTTTTAGTGGACACTAGTTTCGTCTCTTCATTCGCCCTATTGTGTTGGTGAGCCAAAGTCAAAAATTCAAATTTTGAGCCGTTTTCCTTTAAATACACACACTTATACACTTTCCAATGCCGTCTTTGAATAGGCGTATTTTAGCAGTTGAATTGGTCACAAGCTGTTTACAAGCGTTTGCCGAAACTGTTTGTATTGACAAGAAATCGCTAAAATGCAATATTCAGTGGAGCTATGAAATTGTGAATTTGTTATTGCCTTATCAGGAATAGAATTACACTGTATAAAGCAAAACACTTCTTCACAAATACGTTTATTGGAAAGTAGACTGCTTTCACTTTTTTTTAAATGTAAAACATAACAAATTGTAGAAATAAATTTTATTATGCACCTGTGCGTAATGAAAATTTAAAATTGGATAATTTTATTTTAAAAAATAACTTAAGTTTCGTCCACATTTCACATAAATACAGTTTGTTTTTATTTCAGATTTGTTCGAAATAGAACAAGAAATGAATGTATAGGTAAACATCCTGTGAACAAACCCTGTAACCGTCCTCCTACCTCGGTTGCCAGAAACGTGAAAACATCCTCAGCCTGGTTGCAGCATGATTGCAAACAACTTTGTAAACATGAGCACTAAAATGCTCTGTTCACAGGTACCGCTACCAATCAACCGCTAAAATATGCCTATTGATACACTTGGTATATGCGAGAGTACCGTACCCACGGGGGTAGCAAAGGTCTGAATGATTGCGAGGGGAGTGAGGCCAAGAAGGGGGAGAGGTACATACGAAATTGTCAGCGGCCATACTGATTTAACCTCAAAAGTTCACATCAGACTGGTATTTTTTATGATAAATTAATGTATTATGCTCTTTAATTGATGTTTTAGGTTGAAAACTGTATATTTTAGCCCTGTTTACACACCTCCTAACTAAAATTTCCTTAATTTTTTAATTAGTCGGCAATATTGGTACCAACCACGTCAAGCGTTTGTTTGGTTACAATTCCCGGCGACAAGCTCCATCTGGACCCTTCTAACATCTTTGACCTTACCACACGTGTAATTTTTTAAATTTAAATTTTTCTTCTTGCAATTGGGCCTCAGCCCTGTGGCAAGGATTTCTTAACCTACCTCTTCTCAATTATCCGACCCCATCAACCTTTTCCTAAACTCCCTCACTCCCGTTATCTCAACCACCTCCCACGCCAATTCATTCCAATCCTTCACCATTCTCACCATCATAGTGTTTTTTCCTCTCTCTGTCCTCTTCCCCACCCTCTGTATCTTCCACTCATGATCACCCCTTCCCCTGTATATACCACTCTGTATCTTGTCACCCAGTTGTGAATACCCACCCAACCCCCTCACCACCTTAAACATCCTTACCAGCTGCTCCACTCTCCTCCTCCCCTGCAGTGTGCCCACCTGAGTCCTCTCACCATTACTGATGATCTGAAATCCTCTCTCTCTCTCCCCCTGTGTCCGCCACTTATTTGTGACCCACCTAGCATCCCTTCTCTGCACCTTTTCCATTTCTACCACTTCCCTTCCCACGTACGGGTCCCAGACTGCTGCAGCATACTCCAAGATGGGCCTCACCACTGTCTTGTATCCCTTTTCTTTGACTTCCTTGTCTGTGCCCCTTAACACCCTTCCCAGCAGGGCCAGCGCTCTTCTAGCTTTACTTGTAACCCACTTCACTTGCTCGCCCCATCTTAAGTCATCCTGAAGAATAACTCCCAAATATTTATATCTGTTCGCGTCTCCAATCTCCTGTCCTCCCCATCTATATGTCTCTCTGACTACCTTTCTTTTCTGTGTAAATCTCAAAATTTTAGTTTTATTTATGTTAATTTTCATCTCATTTTCCTTCGTCCACTGTTCCAATTTGTTTATGTCCTCCTGCAGACCCCCACCCTCTCCAATGATCTTGTACAATACACAGTCGTCTGCAAAAAGACGAACCCTACAATTCTTGTTTATCCCCAAATCCCCCATCACAATTAAAAAGAGGAGGGCTCCTAGAACACTACCCTGTGGAACCCCTGATGTTACCCTTCCTTCCTCTGAGAGTTTGTGTCCTAGTCGTACTCTCTGGGTTATTCCTCTCAGATACTCTCCCACCCAGTTTACCACCATCTTATCCTCCAACAACTCATTCAGTTTTATCATTAATTTTACGTGTGGCACCTTGTCGAACACCTTTTCAAAATCCACAAAACACGCATCTACCTGTTTCCTGACATCCATAGCCTCCCCTATATCTTCCATCAATCCTGCCAACTGTGTCTCACATGAGAACCCCTTTCTGAATCCATGTTGTCTGTCGTCCATACTCCTGTTGTCCTCCATTACCCTCACAATATATTCACTCACCAGTCTCTCCATAACTTTTCCAACATTAGACGTTAGGCTCACTGGTCTGTAACTGGCTGGGTTCATCTTCTCTCCTCTCTCCTTGTAAATGGGAACCACTATTGCAGTCTTCCATTCTGCTGGCAACTTTCCAAGTTCTAGTGATTTGCTAAAAAGTACCTGTAGGTATCTGCACACCTCTCCTTCCCCCATCTTTAACATTACATTTCCAATACCATCTGGTCCAGTGGCGGTGCGTAAGGCCGTGCTCTCGTGCTGTAGCACTGAGTAAACTTTTACAAAGTTATTGCGTACTTAATTTTATTAAATTTCATGTAATGTGACACAATTTATACTTCTAACCTTTCTTTACAATAGATCGACTGTTTGACGCTAAGTTTTATAGGCGGACGGAATTTTCTCAAGTCATTTCGCTCGTGTAAGCCGCCCTTTTCTATGGTGTAAACCTGGCTCGGTGCTCCCACGGACTAGCGCACAGTTGTCACTCCTCTTTCCTACCCCCTGTCCTAGCCAGTGGCGTAGAGAGATGCAGGAACCTCGCCTTTATCAACACCTGCTCCGTGCAATGAGCAGAGTAGCCCTGCTATCTACTGCGCAAGCGCGCGACAGTTACGTCAGCGGATTGACAATGATGGCCGCTCGCGTCGCGCACGTGTTTGTACACTGCAGACCGGTAAACAAAGTAATTTTTGGTGTCGCATGGACGTGTAGCTGACTTAGAATAACTTTTATGAATAGTACGTTACTATGTATTATTATTGTAAGTTGAGGGCGTCAGTGACGTGATATTGTGCATAAATAACGAACTGCCGTAGAATCTATGTTATTAGTCTTTGGCGCAACGGATACATTACCGACGCTTTATGATGGGATGATTTGGTAAGTCGAATTTTACAATATTGATTAATTTTTGTGAAAATTTTGTGTTTCTTGACGGTGAGTGGAAAATTATTTTAGGTTTGTGTACGTGTTTATTTTCGAGTGGACAAGCACATGAAATGTCTAGTTTTCATAATTGAAGGAGTTATTAAGTTATAGTTTTCGGAATAGTTATTAAATCGTATCAAAATTATATGCCGATGCGGGTCTGAAGATATAGGCCTACGTAGGCCTACTTCGCATGTGTTAAAAAATTGCCTCTGCATTAGGACAAGCTGAACTCTAATGTAGTCTTAAGACGTCTCACATGCGATATTGTTGGCATTTTATCTACGAGTCGGGTTCACATTAATCGTGAGGAAACACATAGGGAACGCAGTAAGAACAAATGTACAGAAACTGAGATTGTATGATACTAATTTGCAGTTAGTGGTATTCATTGCTTGTGTATTTAACGAGTACCTATACATTGTAGATAACAACTTTAGGTTGAAAGTTTTTTACAACACACTTTATTGGCTACATTACTGCTTGCCATGAAACGCAGAGCAATTTCTCAATACATGTAAAGCAAAAGTCCTATACCTTTGAGTTAAACATATGATTATTAGCAGGGAAGGAAAGTATAGTGATTTAGCGGGGATGGGGGTGAAGGAAATTATATTCAGAGCACTGAGCTCAAAACATTGACCGGCCGCCACTGATCTGGTCCCTCTGCTTTTCTATCATTGAGTCCCCCCAGTACCTTTCTCAGTGCACCCATCACTATCTTACATCTATCATTGTAAAAACTACTAATTTCCTTACTTTCCCACCTACCTTCTTTGCTTTTCTCAAACACAGTTAGGTACTGCTCCTGCAATACCTTTGCTTTCTCCTCATGAGTTATGGATTCTTGTCCCCTTTCTCTTCTTAGTGTTGGTATTTTCTGTTCACTTCCTCTTACCTTTCTTACATACTTAAATAGTTTATCCGAACAACCTTTTTGCCCTTCAGAACGAGATTCTTTTTTTATAATTTTCCTTGTGGAATTAAGTTCGGCAGTCTCGTGGCGGAATATACAAGTACACCATAATTTATTTAAAAACAAGAAGAACAACTGTATTTTTTTCCTAACATGGTTTTTGGTCTCTCAGTATATTGTGTTTCTAATATCTTTGGTATTTTGCATTTCTCTGTCAAACATGTAGATAAACATTGTTAACACAAGTGACGTGTTTGGTTGTAGCCTAGGCTTTAGTGACTTTCTTGGTTTCTGTTGTTCATTTATGTTGATTGTGCGTTGGCAGTGACATCTCTTTATATGAGCATTTCTTTCTCCGTGTTGTACATCTACATGAAAACAGGTAAGCAATAATTGATTTTGCATTCAGATGTTGGTACTTCTTTTGCTTTGTTTGAAGTGTCACTTGAGTCATTTATGATCCATAGTTATTTTCGATATTTTTAGTTCGCGTGTAGGTTATGTTTTAAAAGCCTGTAGATTTTACAATAGTGGCTAGGTTACAATAGAGTACGTTTTTGACTTGGCTTAAAAATCCGAATAGTTTTTGTAGTAAGAAAATATTTTTAAACGACGTAATGATTTAGCTAAAAAATCCAAATTAATTTTACAGAAAAAATAGTCAATTAATGGCACAACGGTTTTGTAATAAAGGCGGAGTTAAAACGTGTCAGTGATCGGTAAGGGGAAAGAAAGAACAACAATACCAATATCAATTGTGGGATATTTGACTTCCATAAATTAGATTTTCTAAGAATAAGTGACAATCCTTAAAACTAAAATAATTTTAGGGTTTTGAACGTAGTTGTAATAATGTTGTCGTGTGCTTGCAAATTCATTGCTCCTTTGAATCACATCTGTAATGCATTTCACACTTCTATAATATATTTAACGCTGATGGATTCCCTGATAGTTTCAGGTGGGTCACTGTCATTCCTTTTTTAAAGAAAGGTGACTTGGCAAAGTAACCAATTACAGACCAATTTCACTACTAACATACTGGAGTTTTGTATTTTGTATAATATTGTTCCTTACTATTTCTATGTCAATGTACTGTTGCTAAACAAAAAAATAAACATTTAAAAAAAAATAATTTTTGCCTTACTCTTGAGTCATTTAAGAATTAATGGAGTTCTCTTGAATTCTTAATCTGGTAGTAGAAGAAAAAAATTTCCACAAACGAAACAATATTTAAACTAACAAATAGTATTGTTAGTACTCTCGAATTTAAATACAAGCAATTGGAATTTTCTTTGATGTACGACTAACTCTGTTTAGCTGCATTTAATCATGATGTGCTTGTAGACAAAATAAAATTATTTGGTATCAGGAATAAAATTGGTAGTCTGATGCATTTGTAGCGTATTTAATAGAGAGCAACAAAGTTATTTAAGACAGCACAATCCCTTCGTACTCCAAACCAGGAATAATAAAGCATGGAGTCTCCTAAGTCTCAATTATGGATCATTGTTTTTCTTCATTTATGTTAATGACTTACCTAGCTGCATTTATGCAAGTAAGTTACTGCTTTAGTTCTTCTTTTTGCAGATCATTTGATTTAGATTTAATTTTATTGGATTTGAGAGTAGTGCATCCATAAATCACATCAAGAATACTCATGGTTGAATTACAAAGCTTAATACAAATATAGGCCATTCGGAATAAAGTGAACAATAAATATTTAACCTTTGAAAAATATCACTAGCTGTTCCTACATATAATTCAACATTACCGTTAGTGACCTTACAGCTTGTATGGTTGGCAACGAAATAACACAACCGTGTTTATTCATATTTAAATACAACAATACTGAAACAAAATCAACCTGGCAGCGATTTAATTGTATTTTATATAATTAATAAACTTATTTTTCATCAAACTATGTAGGTACCTATCGACTGAACAATTTATCTTACACGCATAAACACAAAGTGACGTGTCCCAGGAGGTTAGACTTTTCCTGTCGTTAGCCGTTACACGCGGAAAGATACGAATTGGCTGGAAATAGATATTTAGCAGGGCTTTTTCGAGTGCTCACTTTATTCCGAACTGCCTTCATTATGATAGTTACTATGGATCGCTGGCTTTGATGCCGTTGTTTACATTTTCTTGGCTTGTGGGTGTGAGCTGCGTCTGAAGATTGTCTTGCGACGTTTCAGCAGTTGTTGCAGCTGCCATCATCAGGTAGTCAGAGTCTGAGACCAACTACCGACTACCTGATGATGGCAGCTGCAACGACTGCCGAAACGTCGCAATACAGTCTTCAGACGCGGCTCACACCCACAAGCCAAGAAAATGAAGATAGTTTCTGTTGTATTTTGACACATTTATTAAATAACCTCATGTACAAATCCTAGAACATAGACTGCCCTGCCAACCACTTCCACATTAGGACCTATATATCACAGCCAGGGTTACCAACCCAGCTCATTACAACATTAGCACACACAAGGTTACCAACACTCATATACATAACATCTCCTATACACACAAGATTATAGATAAAATAGATAATATATCCTGACACAAGACATTTAATTTTATTTCTAAACGTACTCCTCCAACATCTTGGGATGCTTTACATGTCTACCAGAATATGTGACATGGCTAGCTATTGTTCGGAAGGTTTAGTAACATCCCCACCTGCTGCTTCACCCTCTGGGGACGCCTCAACGACATCTGACCTAACAGTTTTCACAACTCTCCCTGGTCTCTGAGGAGACATTTCAAGCTGAGACTCCCGATCACTTTGAGACGTAATGACCATAGATTGTTCAGGATAACTGTCATCCCCAACACTGGACCCTATATTACAAGGAATCAGAGACTTTCTAAGATGATTAGAATTCTTGCGCAATACCTGCCCATCTTCTCTCAGTACCCAATAGTATCTAGGGCTAGAATGTGCCTCTAAAATTTTACCTGGACTTCACACATTAGGCCTATCTGTTTTAATAAAAACATTTTATTGTGGACTAAATTCACCTTTGTACCTGGCATCTTCGTCATAGTTTATCTTGGTGTGTTTAGATTTGGCCTGCAACTGACCATAAAATGCATTACTCAAAGAAGGAAGCAATTGTTGGTCAGACACCGGCAATAATGACCTCAAATTACGACTCATAAGAGCTTGTGCTTGGGAGGTACATGTGCCGTACACAGGCAAAGTTCTATACTGTAATAGACCAAGTTCTATAGGAATTCTATCGTCTTGGCATTTATGAAGAATGGTTTTGACAGTCAGAACTGCTCTTTCCACTAATTCATTACTACGTGGATACCTAGGACTACTGGTTACAAATTGAAAATCCCACTTTCTCACAAATGTTTGACCTGCTCTTGAGGAACATGGAACATTGTCAGCCGTTACAACTGTAGGAACCCCAGGTGTGGAGAGCATTTATTTTAATGCTGAATCACTTTGTGACATAACTTTATCCATTTAATTAGATAATCTGTAACCACCCAGTATAATTTGCCAGAAACAGACAATATATCAATACCGTACCTATTTTGTTAAATGGCATTGTAGGAATATTATGCATAATTAATGGTTCTTTGTGATATTATGGTGAATATTTTTGACAAACAAAACAATGATTCACATAATACTTAACATCTTTGGCCATACCAGTACACTATTTGTCTGGCTTTAGATTTCATTTTAGTCATGCCAAAATGTTCTTTGTGTAAGTAGGACAAAATATGATTCCGCTGATCTGAGGGAACAATAATTTATAGTCAAGAAAAATTATGCAAGGTTTTTAACTGTAAGTTTTTAAATACTGCATGTCTACCTAGGGACTGTTTTACTAAACATGGTATGCATTTGAATGATATAGGTAAACTAAAAGTTGTCCAAGAAATCAATAAGTTATACCTATATGAAAATGAATTACAGTAAAAGTGTACTATCAACCTCAATAATACTTGAATTTAAAGATACTTGCAAAAAAAACTGAATAATTCTAAGGTCAATAAGTGTAGTGTTGAAAGGTATATTGATAAAAAAAATTGATACAAATTACCTCAAAACATCACAGAAACAGGTGAATTTAAGTGTTTACCACCAAAACATTATATCATTAAGAAACAAAATTAATGAAATATCAATTTTTATAGATGACATTACTAAAACTTTATGTAATAGAATTGATGTAGGTAGTATGTCTAACTGAAACCCATCTGCAAAATATTGAAGTGGAAATAATATACTTACCAGGTTACATACTGGGTGAAGCATTTTGTAGAGTCAACCAGAAATAAGGAGGAACTTGTATATTTTTAAAAAATAACTTAAAATATAACAATATTGATGAAAGTAAGTATTGCATTAATCTCGATTTTGAATGTTGCTGTGTAAGTGTCAAATTGTGTAATCTAATGTTAAAGTATAATTATGTCTATCTATCGAGCACCAGCAGGAAACTAATATTTTTCTGAAACAAATAAATTTACTGCTTAATGATATATATAATAAAAACTAAAAACAATATAATTTGTGGTGACTTTAATGTCAATTATGCAATCGATCATACAAAAAAAGTGAGTTGAACAATATAATGCAAACCTATAATTTAGCTTCTGCCATAAAGTTTCCAACTTGTATACAATGTAAGTACAACTATTGACAATATTTATTATAGACCTAGAGGCTATCAAAGATTGTAATGCAGTGGGACTGGTGAATGGATTGTCCAACCTTAAAATATTTTGTAATTTCTAAAAATATCAGAAATAGTAATTGTAACAGAATATATAGGAATATAACAAGAGGTAGTCTTATCCAATTAAAATTATCACTACCAAAACTTCATGGGCTTATATAAACAAATTAACAAATTCGAACAGTCAATTTAGTTTATTCTTAAATTGTTTTTTAAATAACTTTGAAGCATGTTGTGTATTAAAAACAATGCACATACATAATCCAAAGGATAACAAACCATGGCTTGCACATGGGATAAAAATATCACGCAAACATAAAAGAACATTATATATAGTATATATGGACCAAAAATATTTTCCTTCTGTTAACAAATTAAAGCATTGTAAAAATTACTGTAAGAAGGTGATGTATAAAGTAAAAAATATACAATATCAAGAGTCAATCAATAATTCAACCAATAAAATCAGAACAATTTGGCAAATCATAAAAAAAGAAACATCTGTAAATAAAGAAAAAAATGATATAGAAATTAATATAATAACAAAATAACGGACAATAGTTTCCAAATTGTTAACAAATTTAACTCTTATTTTCTGACAGTTGCTGGTAAAATAAATAATAGTATTCCTAACCCAAACTATTTAATTGTTCCAAATCCTATAGAATAGGCCTACATGAAATTATCATTTCCTTCAAAATTCACAAAAATTGAGTTTGATTTGACCACACCATTGGAAATTAGTAACATAATTAAGAAATTAAAATCTAAATATTCATCTGGTTATGATGGTGTTGATAGTAGAGTAATTAAATATGTCTCTAATGAGGTTTGTGAACCCTTAAGTGCTATTTCAAATACTATACTTATAAGTTGTATTTTTCCTGAAAGGTTAAAATATGCAGTTAAAAAAGGTGATAAAAATGAAATCTGTAATTACCGACCTATTTCTCTCTTAACAACATTTTCTAAAATAATAAAGTGAGTTACGTAAGATTATATAATCATTTAATTTTACTCAAAATTCTAACTCTTACTCAGTTTGGTTTTCAGGCAAAATCCTCTACTAGTAATGCTGTATATGAATTAACTCATAAAATTTTAGAATAATTTAACAAAAAAGATTGTGTATTAGGTATTTTTTATGATTTGACAAAAGCATTCGACTGCATAGATCATAACATCCTTTTAGATAAATTATAATATTACTGTATTACAAATTGTTTTTTAAACCTCTTCAAAAATTATCTTGAAAATAGACTCCAGGCAGTTGAAATAAAAATAGAATCTATGCCATTTCCAAACCAGGAATAATTACTACTGGAGTACCTGAAGGGTCAGTGCTTGGACCTTTGTTGTTCTTATTGTACGTAAATGATTTACCAGACATTATCAAGCCATATGCAGAAACCATTTGTTTCGCTGATGATACATGCACTTTAATAAATAATCTAAATCAAACTATACTTGAAAATAAAGCTAATGAGACTGTAAATGTCCTATTTAACTGGTGCGTATAAAATAAACTGGCCTTAACTACGAAAAAACTAATTATATTAAATTTTTACTGCAATCATCAAATGTAGAAATGGTGAATCTTAAAATTCATGATGAAGAAGTAAAACAAGTAAGAGATACTAAATTTTTAGGTAGGCCTATAAAGATTGATTAGCATCTTGATTGGAAAACCCATGATAATTTAGTACGCAAATTGAATTCTGCAATCTTTGCACTCCGTTGCATGAGCACCATTATGGAATATAGTGTTTTAATGAATACGTACTATTCGTATTTTCATTCTTTGGCCTCGTATGGTATAATCTTTTGGGGTACCGGTAACTCAGTTCAAGCAAAAAAAATTTCAAATTAGAAAAAGCAGCAATTAAGAGTTATATTTCATAAAAATAATAGAGATCCTTGTAAACATGTTTTTAAATCATGTAATATATTAAAATTTCCCTGTTTGTATATTTATACACTATTGAAATTTTTCAAAGATTACTGGCAAATGTTTAAATTCTGTACCTACTAATATGACCCTGCATAGTCATAATACAAGAAATAAAAAAAAATATTCATTATCCTATAGACACATTAACATTATATCAAAAGAATATTGATTACATGAGAGTCAAATTATATAATAAGTGGCCTGCTGGTATGAAATAATCTTTTAATGTTAAAAACTCAAATTTACAAACATTAAAGAACTTTTTATTGTTAAAATAATATTATTCTGTAGCTGAGTTTTTGAATGCTCATGATATAGCCTGACTACAATGTTTGTATTTTTTTAATATCTTTTAACTATTTGTTATGTAAATGTTTTGTTATCTTGTATTTTGTCAATGTTGACTACACTTACATCCCTGAGTACGTCATACTCAAAACTGGGATGTATAGGATGGCTCTAAAAAAAATCATCCTCAAACACAGTTCAATCACTTAGGTTATAAAATGTCTTGACACATTGTGGAACATTATGAAGAGTAATGGCCACGCAGAACAGCAATATTCAATAATTTTCTTACATGTTCCATCATTTGCTATACTGACTTGCAACTCTCTTTTCATATTATCTGCAATTTGCAAGTAATGTCCTACAGATACTATTATGTACTACGGCACAGTTTAAAGCAACATCACCGACTGAATCTTGGAGTGAATCTCTTGACAGTAGGTCAGCAATATGCAACTGTGGCCCAGGTTCATACCTAAATTCTATATGATACTTCGTTAACATCAACTTTAACTTCTGAAGTCTGGGTGATACAACTGGTTTGTTTGTAATTGATACCAAGGTTTTATGCTCTTTCACAATGACAGTAAGTTATTAGGACTATATATAAGATTACAACATTTTTTACAAGAAAACACTCTACTGGGCATCTCTTTTTTAATTTGGGAATATTATTTCTCTGCCTGGCTTAAAATTCTAGAAGCATATAAGACAAGATGCCCTTCCTGCAAGAGAGAAGCTCCAAGACCAGTACTAGAAGCATCACATTGAATCACTATGGGGTCATTTCATCTCAAATCACCTAATTTTAAAACATGACTGTGTCTCAATGTCTCAGATTCCATTTTTTTTTTCCTATGTAGGTATACATTAAATACAAGCAAATTACTATTTTCTTTTCAGAATTTTTGGAAGAAAACCGAAGGAAGGGGAAATTTTTTAATTTTGAAATCTCGAGTAATTTATGCTCTCTAAAGACCTACATCAGTTGACTGAAATTGTTATTATTCTTTAGGTTTATAAGCTATCAGGTTCATTTAGGTGTCAAATGAAAGTTAATTTTCAGCTCTATTTAAGTAGGCCTACATAAAGAAATTGTGCAAAACAGTAACATTAAAAATATTCATTTGCATAGAATGCAAAATGTTTAGTTTTTACAAAGTTTGCAATTGCTCTTAAGTTACAAATAACACATCTTTAAAATTTTTCTCTACAGTCTTCTTACCGTAGGCTATATTTAATGCAGTAAAAATATATAGAGGAGGTTTTTGTTTATTTCTGAGTTATTGTTTTTTGAATTTTTTTACAAAGTTTTGCCTTGTGTTAAAATGATTAAAATTTAAAAGGCATGGGAAATAAAGAAGTCATGCCAGATACTCAAGTTTCTTATCAGCCTTTGAGTGACTTCATCTAAGCTGCGGAAATTTAAGGGACAGTGGGATGGCAAGGGGCAGAGAGAGAGGGAATATGTCAGAGCCGTGGGAAAGCAGCAGTGCAGGTTTTCACGTGGATAGAGACTGAACCTTTTCAATCAGTCTGTGCCTGATATTGTTCGTGAATGTTTGAAATGCAGTTTGTTCTATCAACAGTGAAAATTGCTCTTCAAGTTTGATGTGTGTTGAATTATGTTCAGTTTATTTTGTGCTGGTTTTTGAAAATGGAAAGTTGTTGTATGGGACATCACCTACTAGAAAATTGTTCAGTTCTAAATCCAATTCGCCCAGTAAGTTGTACAACTGAACTTACTGAATCAGATAAGAGAACTTTTAGGGCCGTATCTATAAACGGCTTTCGGTTGTTATCCAATCACCGAAAGTCTGTTCCGGCCGAAACACACACAATAAACTTCTTTCTTTGGTTAGTTAACTGCCTGGAAGTGAAGAGCCATCCACTTTCAGGTGAATGTGATAAGACTGTGATTAAAAAGCCTGTTCAGCTGATTTCAATGTGTCTTTGTAACAATGGCGGCGGATCTTCTCTGGAACAACCTGTCAAACGATACTTGTTAGATAAGAAAATGCAACATTAAAAAATATATATTCTTGATTGGAAAGAGTTTAGGAAATACGTATTTGGAAGTTTATAGTAGGTATACCAGATCCGTGCAAGTGTGTGCAATATTCCATGGATGGTTTGCTATAAGGTGGGGCTTACCATATTGTTACTGCACATGTATGTTTGCAATTTTTGTACCTTTGTTTTGAAAATAAGAGATAATTTTGCATAGAAATAATAACAGCATTGTGCGAAAGTAATGGTCAACACATATAAAGAAAACGTTTTCTGTATGTACACGTTTTATCTGACGTGTTTATGATCTTAATATATTTGTTAGTTTCTTGCGGTAATTATGTCAGCTGTTAAAATAAACGATTAAATTTTAAAATGTTCTCGTACTTTCATTGACTCGTGTGACAGGTTATTCCATAGTTGGTTTTTTATTTTCCATTATATGTACAGTGAAACTTCCCAATACCGGACACCTCTGGTGCATAAAAAAATGTCCGGTATTGAGAAGTGTCTGCTATTAGGAATTACTGTAGTATATAAAAAATAAAGTACATATATAAAAAATTTAAATACAAAAATGGTAGACCTACATAATTTTCTTAGCTCTATACTGCGTTAAACTCTCGCTAGTGCAAGGCCGAATTTTTGTGGTATTTTCGGAGAAATTTTAAAACCTTTCGGCGATGTACGGCAATAAATCTTACCACACGCCGATACAGCTGGCTGGCCGACGTGACTCATCCACACACACACTGGCGCAAGCATGAGACTGTGTGCCTTGTCTACACGTCGCTCGCTCTCGCTCGCACTGTCAGCCGGTTCGGCACGTAAAATATTTCCGAGTCGTGTGTCAAAGTTTCCGAGATCGACGTGGGTAATTATTAAAAAAAAAAGTTTAATGCCAATGTTTTGTGGTGCATAATTTACGTTAACTGCAGCTCATGTCACCCTAATTTGTCCATTGTTCTCAACGTGTATGTGAACAAATCCTTACTCCATATGCATTCGGCTAAACTCAAGTA